>VUQS01043349.1:3440-15458 GCA_015108495.1 Heterochromis multidens
TTTCCTCAGTTCCTTGTCGTGTCGTCATCGCATATTACCCCGCTGTGTGCTCTATGTTCTTCCTTGTGCCATGTTCAAGTTCTAGCTCGAGTTCCAGGTCCATGCTTTGCCATGCCAGATGTTTTTGTATTTTAGTTTTGTTAGTTATCAGCAATAAAGCTGTCATTTAAGTTAAGTTCGTCTCTGCAGTCCTGCATTTGGGTCCAGAACGACACGACCAGATATGGACCCAGCGGACTCCGATCTATATGAGCGGCAGCAAGTAGCTTACGCGCTCCTGGAAGAGAAGCTAAGGTGGAAGCCATGGCTCACCCCCATGTATGAGCATATTTTCCGTGGCACTGGTCTGGCTCTAGGGGGTCCCCGTAGTTGCTATGCCACTCCACCTGCTGCCTCACCTGTATCAGATTCTTCAGGAATAAGAGTGGGCGGGTTCTACCTGTTGCCCGCCGCTCACTCTCCAGGTTCCTCACCTGACAACTCTTCTGTTCAGCCACCGTTTGCGCCCCGCTCTGGAAAACGGGGTTCACGGCGACAGAAGAGGGAGTTCAAGCTGCTCAGCTCTCTAGCCTCGACGCCGCTGTGTCTGTGTCAGCCAGCCAAAACCAAGAATGTTAAGTATGTGTCTCAGCCAGCCAAAACCAACCATGTTCAGTGTGTGCCCATGGGCCCCAACCAGCTGCCTTCCAAGTCGCCCGAAGGTCTCTGTCTTCGTTGCCGGTCTCCTGCCAAGTCGCCCGAGGGTCTTTGCCGCTGCCACGGTCGGCCTCCAGAACTGCTTTGTCTCCGCCGCTGGTCCAGCGGCTGGCCTCCAGAACTCCTTCGTCTCTGCCGCTGGCCCCGCCGCTGGCCTCCAGAAGTTCCACGTCCTCCCTGCCACCGGTCTCATCAGCTTCATCAGCTAAACCTTGTGTTGTGGCCTGGACGGCCTCCTGAACTTTTGACCTTTTTGTCTAGTTCTAGGGCCAAGTCAAGTTCCTGGACTGTTTTTGGATTCATGAACTTATGTTTTTGGTTTTGTTCCGAGCCCTCTTTCCTATCCCCCTCCACCTACCCGGGGCTGGTTGGACCTTGTTCTGGTTGGGCCGTCTGGAGCCGGTCCTTTGGGGGGGGGGGCTCACAGGGATAACAGGGATAACTTTTACATAAGCTAACATAGTTTGAAACTTTGGGCATGTCTAATATGAGCATCATTTATAGAGAAAATCTGTTACTTGATTTCATTACATTCTGATTAACAACCTGACTCTGGATTCAAAACACATTATCCTGAGTGAAAGTCCTTTACTTAATACACTGGACCACTGCATCTTACTTCTGCTTTGGACTTGTTCGGTCTTACTCACCTGGTCTGGTCTGAATAGGTCCTCTGTCACAGGGTCGATTTTTTTTTTTTTAAAGCTTAAAAACAGAGCCCACAGAAGGCTCCCTCTCAAGGCATTTGAATTACAGTATGCTGAAATATTATGTCTATTTTGTCAAATGACACCAAATCCATGCTACCTTCCCCAGCTTTAACTTCTTTTCAGCCTGCAGCTATTTTTCGGCCAAACACAGGAAGAAGTGTGGAAAAAACAATAGCATTTAATCATCTGCTTGCAAAGCAATGGATATCAATCAGTTTGCATTATGTTCTAGAAGGATACTAAATAATAATTCTTTTGTGGCTTGCAATAATTCACTGAATCATCCGAGTATCATCTTCGTGTTTCTGACCTTCAGCATGAATCAGACTGCTGATTTAAAAGACCTCAATAGCCGCTCAGGTCGTGGCCCCATCAGGTATATCATTTGGTATTCATGACAGGAAACCAACAGTACAAATCATGCTCAAATCATGCACATGCGCCACACAGATGTGAAGGCAATATGTGTAAGGACAAATAATAGCAAATAGTGATGAAAGTGACATAAAAATGGAGGACATTTTAAGCTCAGTTTCCCTTTAACATGTCAAGGGAAATTCAGGTATTTTTTAAGGCACAATATTACAAAACTACTGTTAGACTGAACAGTGAAGGGACTCTTTCAGCACAGAAACACTGGCAATGCTGTGAGTTTATCAAAAAATGTTCAGGAAATTAGACACTGGCACAAATATCCCTCCTTGCACTTTGGTTTCAAAGCTGTATGAAATGCAACTCAGTCTTTGCTGTTACTGCTGCTGAATTGGGCTTTATGTATGCTGAAGATACTGAAACTCAAAAGTGAGGCTACACCTATTAAATATAAAATGTTTATTGAGTATAATAAGCTCCAATACATTTTCAAGCTTTGAGCACCTCTACAATCTTTATTTCACCATGATGCCATTTGAGTAGGGTAATAGAAGTTAGTCACGAAGTTCCACAGGGTTCCATTTGGGACCAATTCTATTTACATTATACCAGCTTCCCTTAGAAGGCATAGCAAACATTTTTATTGCTATGCAGATGATACCCAGCTTTATCTATCCATGAAGCCAGATGACACACACCAATTAGTTAAACTAGAGGCATGTCTCAAAGACATAAAGGCCTGGATGACCTCTAATTTCCTGCTTCTAAATTCAGACAAAAGTGAGGTTATTGTACTGACCCTAAAAAATCTTAGAAACATGGTGTGTAACCAGATACTGTGAGGAATCTTGGAGTCATTTTTGACCAGTATATATCCTTTAACGTGCATATTAAATAAATATTTAGGACCGCTTTCTTGCATTTGGGCAATATCTCTAAATATTAGAAAGTTCGTGCATTTATTACTTCTAGGCTGGACTACTGTATTGTTATCAGGTTGTCCTAAAAGTTCCTTAAAAAGCCGACAGTTGATCCAGAATGCTGCAGCGAGAGTACTGACAGGGACTTAAAAGAGAGACCATATTTCTCCCATACTGGCTACTCTTCATTGGCTCCCAGTTAAATCCACAATTGAATTTAAAATCATTCTCCTTACATACAAGGTGTCCTTACATACATCATAAATTAAAGATCTCATAGTACCATATTGTCCCAATAGAGCTCTTCGCTCTCAGACTGCTGGCTTACTTGTGGTTCCTAGAGTTTCTAAAAGTAGAATTGGAAGCAAAGGCTTCAGCTTTCAGGCCCCTCTACTACCAGCTCCCAGTTTGGATTAGAGAGACAGACACCTTAGCATAGGCTAATTGGTCATCCAACCTAACTACAAGCAGAACAAAAAGAAAACAGCCCGAAGGATCACCAAGAGGTGGGATGGAAGATGGACCACAAAGGATGGACAACACGGTAATGACATGCTTGGAAAGGATAAAGGCTCAAAGGATCCAAAGAAAATGTAGCTGGGGGTGGTCCAAAATAACAACCTATCTGGGCTTACGTATCCGCCAGAAAAAGGCAAAGTGTGGTGTAGTGATGAATATTTTTGGTATCTGAAGAATTACCACGAGGACACAATCAGCAGTAAGAAATACTTTATTCTCTGATCAGGTCTCTCGTCTCGCATGCATCAGAAAAAGAGCCTCGGTCATTGCTTAACCGGTTACTTATACAGGTATAAAGGTTCACATCTGGTTCCCATCAGAGGCACCCCTTACATGTTGTTGTCTTTAGCTTACTTTCCCTCCTCCAGCTAGACACCATCGGCTCCCTTACCCATCATCACATAAATTCCTCCCTGACACCTATACGTTCTTGTCCTCCTCACTTGATGTTAACCACATGTTCCTTACCAGTTCATGTCCTCTCTAGCTCTGCTCCCTTGTCTCTCATTATTCTCCCCCACATATGTGTAAACCCTCTAAGACTACATTAATGTCCTAACATATGTGTACCTATCACGTGAAACATCTAAATGAGAATATCACGTAACTACTTGGATGAAAAGGAAAACGTCCCAATATGTGGTTAAATCCAACAGCCGCAAGCTTGCATTGCATCAGCAGGTCAGACAAGGAGGCTTGACACTCAGGTTGAGCACCACAGTGCTAGTGATCCCAAATCTGCAGTCGGAATGAGACAGCAACACCAGCCTTCCCAGCAAACCTTACAGCAACAACAGGACACCCCACAGCAGACCCATGCCACAAGTACAGAGCCTGTAAGAGGCCAGCAAGAGAAGTATAGCCAGAAACCCAAAGTAAAGTGGTCCGAGGCTAATGACAGGGAAGTCTGGAGAAACTTGGATGAGAGTGTAAGTACCATCCTCCAGAACTTGTTAAGAGGCAACATAACATCCAAGCTGAACATCCCTTGCCATCTCATCCATGAAGAAGGGAGAAATCGCTTTGGAGACATGCCCCAGAAGAGGTCCGGTTCTATACAAATTGGAAGGCGAGTAAGGGAAATCCTCCAGCTGGTAAAAGAATGATGTCTCCTGAGAAAATCATGGAGGAGAGCTGAGTCCAGGGGGAAAGAAGGCCTGAAAAACCTGTGGGACAAGATCAGGAGAGCCGGAAGGATAAAGAGACGCTGAAGCCGGAGGGAGAGGGCAAAAACAAGCTTCTTTTGTGATTCTTTCAAATATGCCTTCAACTTGCTGGATGAGAGGAAGACCAGGACACTTCAGGCCACTGAGCAGGAGCTGGAGCACCACATCAAAGATCAGCTAAGTTACATTCTAAGAGTAGAACCACTTGGATCACAAGGCTATGTACCTCATCTACCAGAGCCCTTAACACAATTCAACACTGCTCCCCCCAAGTGGACAGAGGTCAGACAGGTCATCCAGTGCACTAAAGCAGCATCTGCACCTGGTCCAAATGATGTACCCTACAAGGTGTTCAAGAATTGCCCAGGGCTCCTGAGGCTGTTGTGGAGGCTTATGCTTGCTGCTTGGAAGACTCAATCCCTCCCACCATCATCGTGCAAAGCAGTCACCACTTTTATCCCAAAGGAAAAGGATTCCCAAAACCTCAGACAGTTCAGAGGCATTGCCCTGTTAAACATGGAGGGGAAAATCTTCTTCGCAATTTTAGCCAGGCGTATGACCAGCTACCTCCTGGCAAACAACTACATTGACACTGGTTGTCAGGTGTCCTAGGGTTCTTTGGTTGCATGGAACACTTGGCGATGATATGGGAACAAATCCAGAGTGCCAGGAATAGCAAATCAGACCTGCATGTTGTCTTGAGTTTTTCCATGTACTACCAAGCATCTAGAAGCTGGTAGCAAACTATTTTAACAGCCTATATGTCTGCTACACAACCACGGAGATCACAACTGGATGACACTGGTTGGAGAAGGGGATAGCAATGGGATCTCTTGATGCATGCTCAATAATCCAGGTAAGGAAATCCCAGAAAGCTGAATCTGTTCATCTGGACGTAGCGTTTTCAGTGGGGGAAACTTTTCGTCACTTGTCCAAGTGACTTCTTCAGTCTCAGCTGACTGCAGGTTTCCCCAACCTTATATACAGTACATTTGCATAATGACCGAAACTAGTACCACTGAGTAACAATGGGCCATGAAGTCAGTTTCATGATTATTAATATGCAAATTGTCATGACCATTGATCAGTGGCCATGGTTTGAGTGGGGAGTCAAGGAGGCCATTTACGTGAAAAGGGAAAGACCATCTCTGAACCAAGGAGGGGGCCTAAGGGTACATCTGTCACCATCTTACAATGCTGTGATTGCGGCCATTCCCCAACTCTCTGTGAATAGTACTCAGGGCCATTGATCAATGGTTGGGAGACAGATGGTCCGAGGGGTTAAGTCCCAAACAGGGCACAGACTCCTGGCCATAAGGAGCTACATGGATGTCACCACCCTCCTTCAAACTGGAGCCTGCATGGTGAGACTTCTCAAAAGGGTGGAGGAATTGCTAGCATGGGCTCGCATGAAAATCAAGCCCACCATGTCTTGCAGCCTTCTGATCCAGAAGGGGGTCAGAAGTGATGGTGTATGGAATCCCCTAATAGTGGAAGAACCCATGAGAAACCTCAGAAGGCTTTACACGGCTAAACTCTCTGATAAGCACATGGCCTCGGTTGCCACAACCCAACTTCTGGATGGCCTTCACGAGATTGATCAGTGCTTCCTGCCAGGGAAATTCAAGGTCTGGTGTTCCTGGTTTACCTTATACCACCGCCTCATGTGGCCACTGAAGCTGTGTGACTTCGCCATGACAACAGCCCTGAAGCTTGAAGCGAAGACTAACAACTACATCCGGAAATGGCTTGGTCTCCTTCGTTGCCTCTCCAACACAGCACTCTTTGGGAAAAACATATTACAGCTCCCACTCCAATTGATCAGCCTGGGCTACAAAAAGGAGAAGGTGAGGCTCCTATTTGAGGTGAGAGATTCACCGGACCTGGCCATCCAAAATGCCAACCTACAGGCCCGTACTGGACGAAGTGGAACATAGCCCAAGTGATAGACCTGACCACAGAGAGGTTGAAACATCAAGAGATCGTGGGCTTCACTTAACCTGGCAGAGCCGGCTTAGGATGGAGGGCAACACCAAAAAGATGGTCCAAAGCCACCAAGAAAAAGAGGAAACATCTCATCATCTCTGAAGTGGCTAAGATGGATGGGGAAAGCTACAAAATCACAGTTGTAGAGTGGAGAGTGGCAGCTGGCAGCTAACCTAGGTCACCAGCTGAAATTCCCTGCCAAGATCATCAGGATATCCCTACACCCTGACATAGTGCTCTGGTCAGCACCTGCCAGAGTAGTCATCATGGTGGAGCTGACCATCTTATAAGAGGAGGAGATGGAGGGTGCCTATGAGAGAAATAAGGAGAGGTATGCGGACCTGGCAGCTGCATGCTCTCAAGCTGGGTGGAGAACTTTCACATTCCCGGTGGAAGTCGGGTGCAGGGGTTTCACCGGAACATCTACACAGTGGCTCCTGAAAACCCTCGGCATTACAGACCCTAAAAAGAAGAGAGCTCTTCAAGACCTAGCAAAAGAGGCAGAGCGAGGGAGGTTCTGGCCATGGCTACGAAGGAAGGACAAGGCGTGGGGGAAAGATGGATCCTAATGCAGGATGCGGGGAGCGTGAGGGAGATGTCCCTATTGCTGCTCCACCACCCTGAGATGTTCCAGGATTAATAGAGCGAAACATTGATGAAGGGTGCCTCCTGGCTGACGACCCTGCAGCCTGCCAAGTAGCACCGTCAGAGGTGTGTCAGGCAGAAATACCCAGCAGGTAGACTTATCTGTGCTTACACCTTCTTTTTGATAAAGCTTATAGTTAGGGATGGATCAGGTGGCCCTGAACCATGCCTTAGTTATGCTGCAATAGGCCTAGGCTGCTGGGGGGCTTCTCATGATGTACTGAGTGTTTCTTTTTCACTCATCTCTTTTTCACTCTCCATGTGTTTATACATCACTATTGCATTTAATCGTTAGTAATTAATTTTAAACTCTCGCTCTCTTCTCTTTTCCCTCACCCCCAACCGGTCATGGCAGATGGCTGCTCCTCCCTGAGCTCAGTTCTGCCGGAGGTTTCTTCCCATTTAAAGGGAGTTTTTCTTTCCCACTGGTGGGGAAAAAAATTTTAAAACTTTATTTTTGGGTTTTTTTGTATTCATATTTTCTGATTCTATACATACAGTTTTTATTTCCAGATTACCACTGAAAATAATTCATTTAGATGGTGGTATTCTAAAAGCCTGTTTGTAGAAGGCTTTTAGAATATCCAGAGCTGTACCCCTCAGGCCAAATTATTAGTATACCTTAATAACCCTAACCTTAAGTTGATTTTCTTCAAATAGAGTTTCATTTGATTTATTCCTCAATGAGAAAAAATTAATATGCCTAATTCAAATAGAATAACAACACAAAAAGGCATTTGACAATTGAACCTCCTCTTAAGGCTGTATGCAAGTGCACGAATCACTCTATATAATAAATACTTTATGTTTTGTGGCAACATGCTACTCATCCAGATAGCTTATTATGATAATTCATAAATTATATAACACTGGGGAGCTGAAGAATGATGCTTCCTACAGAGCATTACTAATTTTTCCATCAGAGGTCTCATTAAGCTCTCTGCAAGAGGGATTGCAATTAATCACAGTGTATTTTTGGTAAACAAACATGTCAGATGGAACAGATAAGCCCCCAAAATAAGATGAATCACTTTCTAGTCTTCTTATTTTCTCATGCTTAAAAACCACTTGAAAATGGCTTATCTGCAATAAGCAGATCCAAATTCCAGTGGCTCAGTGTAATATTGACACTCTTTTCATTATATGTCTGACATTAAAATTGCTGGTGTGCAAATAGTCAGATGGAGCTGCAGCATACGGCTGTATGTTTCTAACCTAGAGAAAATATTTGTTTGTCACTTATATTTTCGATACCAGTAGAAAAAGTGACATTTCACAATATCAAAATATCACAGCTTGAATTTTTACAGGTTTTTGGATATTTTGTGACCCAAACTTCTTTTTTAATGAAAACAGGCTGGTATAGATCTGTATCAGTACAGATGAGACCATCTCAGAGATGCGCTCTAACATTTTCTTCATATCTTACAAACAGAATGCGTGGGTGTCAACAGAAATCACATGACAAACAGCGTGACTGATTTCAGTTTTTTGCTATTACCTCTCAAAAAGCAGGATAACTCAGATGAAAATCAGCACTCACCACTTATGATTTGAAGCTCCAAATCTGATCAAGTCCTAATAGTCTTTGTGGTGGATAATTTTCTTTGCACTCCTTATCAATAGCCTAAAGTCACTTCTAATGAAAAACTGGTGGGTGAGAGATCTCTTATGTTCAAAGTGTAATAGAAATTTATAGAGCTAAATAAATGTGACAGAGACAACATAATAAACACATGCACATACACATTGTGGGGTCCAAAAGTCTAAGGCAATGTAGACTGACCATTTTCCTGGAAGACTGGAGACTTTTAAAAACACAACTGGCATTACTTGTAAAATAAAGAAAAAATGTGAATTTGATTAAAGCAGGTCAGGGGAATTGGCCATGTTAGCTACTTTGTACAAAGTTCAGATTTTCAGTTTCCATCCATTGAACCAGTGTTCACATGATAATCAGGTGGATTTGATTGACTCATCAGAAGCTTGTTCAAGTAAATCAACCTGCTGTCACCTTCGAGAGTGGGTTTACTACACTAGAGTTGGACGTCTGAATCAACTCCACCCTAACCACTGTGGAGGGGTGTGGTCTATGGCTCCGCTGCAGACGAGGGGTGGTGCAGTGGGTTCAGGGGGCAGTGCCAGGCGGGCTGGCTGGGCAGCTGGGACTAATTGTCTAATCATGCTCTCCCTATTTAGTGACGCCGGGACCTGTGAGGAGAGAGAACTGTGTGGCTGGAGCTGGAAAGCTATCACGCTGGCGAACACCATTGTTTTACTGTTTACTGTGAATAAACGATTACTGAACACAAACCCTGGCTGTCTGTGTCCCGCTGGGCCCCCGTCAAACACTCTCGTGTTACACCACATACAAGTAATACTCCATTCTTTAGAATGCGCTCCTCCCTCTGGTTTACACATTTGAAGAGAAGGACTCATTCTGCAACAGGATAATGAGCCATGCAAAGCTATGCTGAACTAATTGAAAACCACAGAATTCAAAGGTGTGGTGATGGTCACGAACTTTCCTCCAGAGTCACCTGATCTCAACCCCAGTGAACATTTATGTGGCACTTGAAGAGAAAGAAAGCCAAGCATTCCCTACAGGAGACTGTTTGAATTGGACCATTGCCAGATCAGGAAAGGATAACATTATACACTGCTCAAAAACATTAAAGGAACACTTGGAAAACACATCAGATCTCAATGGAAAAAAAAATCATGCTGGATGTCTATACTGATATGGACTGATATGGACTGGGTAATGTGTTAGGAATGAAAGGATGTCACATCGTTTGAGGGCAATGAAAATGATCAAACTACAGAGGGCTGAATTCAAAGACACCCCAAATATCAAAGGGAACAAATGATCAATTTTGTCGAAATTTCATTGCAGCAACTTAAAATGGTACTCGGTAGTTTATGTGACTCCACGTGCTTATATGCTCCTAATGAGACAACGGATGGTGTCCTGGGGGATCTCCTCCCAGATCTGGACCAGGGCATCACTGAGCTCCTGGACAGTCTGAGGTGCAACCTGGCAGCGTTGGATGGACCGAAACATAATGTTCCAGAGGTGTTCTATTGGATTTAGGTCAGGCATGTGTGGGGGCAGATCAGTGGTATCAATTCCTTCATCCTCCAGGAACTGCCTGCATACTCTTGCACATGAGGTCGGACATTATTGTGCACCAGGAGGAACCCAGGAACCACTGCACCAGCGGAGGGTCTGACAATGGGTCCAAGGATTTCATCCCGATACCTAATGGCAGTCAGGGTGCCGTTGCCTATAGCCTGTAGAGGTCCGTGCGTCCCTCCATGGATATGTCTTCCCAGACCATCACTGACCCACAACCAAACCGGTCATGCTGAACGATGTTACAGGTAGCATAACGTTCTCCATGGCTTCTCCAGACCCTTTCATGTCTGTCACATGTGCTCAGGGTGAATCTGCTCTCATCTGTTCTATGGCAAATACCAATCGGGCTCCACGATGCCAGGCAGTGAGCACATGGCCCACCAGAGGACATTGGGCCCTCAGGCCAGCCTCATGAAGTCTGTTCCTGATTGTTTGGTCAGAGACATTCACACTAGTGGCCTGCTGGAGGCCATTTTGTAGCTCTGGCATTGGTCATCCTGTTCCTCCTTGCACAAGGGAGCAGATACCAGTCCTGCTGATTTGTTAAGGACCTTCTACGGCCCTGTCCAGTTCTCCTAGAGTAACCTTCTGTCTCTTGGAATCTCCTCCATGCTCTTGAGACTGTGCTAGGAAACACAGCAAACCTTCTGGCAATGGCATGTATTGATGTGCCATCCTGGAGGAGTTGGACTACCTGTGCAACCTCTGTAGGGTCCAGGTATTGCCTCATGCTACCAGTAGTTATACTGACACTAGCCAAATGCAAAACTAGTGAAAAAACAGTCAGGAAAGATGAGGAGTGAAAAAATGTCAGTGGCCTCCACCTATAAAACCATTCCTCTTTTGGGGGTTGTCTCATTGTTGCCCCTCTAGTGCACCTGTTGTTAATTTCATTAACACCAAAGCAGCTGAAACTGATTAACAACCCCTCTGCTACTTAACTGACCAGATCAATATCCCAAAAGTTTAATTTACTTGATACTATTATGATGGTCTCTGGGCTGTCTCATGCTGGCTTGCCTTTTTTCTTTCTTTTTCTCGCTCTTGTGTTCTTTCTCTCTCTCTCTCTTGCCTGCCTGTGTTTCATGTGTGTCTGTCTGTGGGCGTGTTTGGCTCCTCCTGGCGTCTCCACCTCCTTGCCAGTTACTCCCCTGTCAAAGATCAGCTGATTAACTCACCTGCTCCTCATTGGGTCATTATGCCAGCTACTTAAGGCTGAAGCAAACTCTCAGTAATTGTCAGATTGTTGCGTCAGCCAGGTAATGCCTCTGACTTCAGTTCAACTCAAATCGTCGTCAGTCTCTGTTTGAGTTTTAACCTGTGTTTGACTTCAATCCTGCAAAAAGCTCTTCGCAGCGCTTTCCTCCATGGCCTAAATTATTAAATGAGAAGTGAGTTGGCTGCAAAACGTTTGCCTGAAACCCTTGATCAGCTTGTCTCTATGTGTGTTAGACTTGATGATCACCTCCATGAGGTGTCGCCTCGAGTGGCGTCCGCCACCCCCGGTCCCCCAACTCGGGAGCGACGGTCCAGCGGAGGCTAACAAGTGGACACAGATCCCGAAACCATGCAGATTGGCCGGATTCAATTAGCACATGAAGAGCGGAGCAGGAGAATAATAGCTGGTGAGTGCTTATATTATGCTTCTGAGATCAGACCAATATGGCATATTTCTCCCATATTGGCTTCTTTTCATTGGCTCCCTGTTAAATCCAGAATTGAATTTAAAATCCTTCTCCTTACATACAAGGTCTTGAATAATCAATCCCCATCTTATCTTAAAGACCTCATAGTACCATATCACCCCAACAGACCACTTTGCTCTCTGACTGCTGGCTTACTTGTGGTTCCTAGGATATTTAAAA
>VUQS01043350.1:0-16296 GCA_015108495.1 Heterochromis multidens
TCAATTGATGCAGCCTATATGAGTGCAAAATAGAACTGGGTTAGACAACATGTGAATGATGGTGCTTTTTACACCATAAATCATGTTGTCATGAAAGTTTGAGGTACCACTGGACTTAACATCTTGTCTTTATTACAGTTAGGGGCAGATGTATGAGACTTTTTAGTGGAACTGATCAAAAATAATTGAAATATTCAAGTTGTTGTGATTTCATTTTTTCCATATTTAAAATAGGTCTTCCTGGTTTTTTTTATTATTTTTTTTCTTTTTCCAAAACCTATTATCACTCCAGTGGAGTTACTATTAGTCATGGAAACTTTGAATGGAATGCTCATGGAAGGTTGTTATGAAAGTAACAAAATCAAATTACACTTACAATGAAACAAACATAGTGAAGTAGTGTCCTTTAATTTCATCAGTAGAATTCATATCAGTTAAGAGGCCTGTCTGTTGTATGTTTTTAACTTAATGCCTTGCAGAAAATGTGCAAGCACACAGCGCTACTTAACTTCTGGCTGTGTTTGTCACATTTATTTTATCCAAGTTGTTGATCAAGTTACTTGAATTTATATTCCAGCAACCCAAGAATGAGGGAAACTGACCAGAGAATAATTTCATGTGACTAAAGTGTGACCATTAAACACTCTGATTGTTTTTTAAAACAATTATAATCAGCCTTACCCCCCCCTGCAGCATCAGTCTTTGGCCTCGGCTATGCTGGTGATGCCAAGAAATACTAAATCATGTATGTTAGAAATTGCAAACAAATGTTACCTTTTAAACTGCAACTGGTAGGGAGTCAGTGCCGTTATGAGGTCCAGTGTTAACAGTTTCGACAAGCCAAACTGACATAAAGCATATAGTTTCTCTCGTGATATTATCAAACATGTTTTATGATTTAATGCCTTGCAAACAAGAAACTACTGCAGACCTGCCAGATACTTAACTTCCATTTTAGGCACCAAAAAGTCCCTCTATGTTCTCAGTCCTTTCATAGTTAGAGGTTGTTTTTTAGTAGATTCATTGATTAGATTGGCAAGCGGTTCCTGCCAGAGATCTGCTCTTAATGCCAGATCTGAACTCTCCAGCTGCTTGTAAAGTCTGGGTGAATACTGAATGTTGGCTGGATGCTGCAAACTCCTCTGTCACTTCCCACTCCGCTGACACAACCAAAGAACATTCACTTGCAGCTTTCCAGACCCACATTATGCTCACTTTACACTGTGTCGATGCAGAGAGAGAGAGTCCCCTTGAATCAATCCACGAGGAGCACAGTTTGAAAACTTTCCTAATGAATTGTCTAATCTGTACATGGTCTCTGACATGTTATGATGGCAGTGATTTCTGTTGTTATTGTATGGTCAGAATGGTAGTGGTGTTTATTTTGGAAAAGCAGCGCAGTGTTTACGGAGGCAGTTCGAAAGTCTGTTGTGCAGAATGACATTGTAAATATTAACGCTGTGCTCACCTCTCTGCCTGCTTTTGGCTTTCAGATTTTGATGAGTGTGACAATGAAACCATCTGTGGGAGCCACGGCTTCTGCGAGAACACAGATGGTTCCTTCCGCTGCCAGTGTGACCAAGGCTACACCAACCCACCAGGAGATATGACCAAATGTGTCGGTGTGTAACTGCTGTCCAAAAAATATCCATTGTAGACTAGTTAACCAAGTGTGTTGATATTCATGTGTTTTTTTTAAAGATCAAAACCTAAGTACTGCCACTGTAGACAAAACCTGACAGGGCCTTTACCATCTTGGTCCACATGAACCAGCATGGACGCTGGCGTTATTGAGCTACTTTTGTGTCTTTAATATGCAATCAGTCAGAATAGGTTTGCTATCAAAAAATGCATTTGAGAGCAGAACTAAAGACACTATACTGAGCTAATCCTTTATTGCAAGTAAATTAAATTTGTGATTAAAATGTGAATCCAAAATGTTTAGTTTGTTAACCCAAACCTTTCAGTTTAGTAACGCCAACAATACAGTTTTTGCACTGTTGTTAATGTTGTTTCTTATTAACACAGCTTGTTATACAGACAAAAATGTTTGTAGTTTTGCCTCTGTACACCACCACAGTGGATGTTAAATCAAACAATCAAGTTGCAATGGAAGTGTAGACTTTCAGCTTTAATTCAGGGGGTTTTACAACAATTTTGCATCTACTGTTTAGGAATTACAGCTGTTTTTATACAGAGTCCCCCATTTTCAGAGGCTCAAAATTAATTGCTCAAACTAACATAGTCTTAAATATAAGGAGTTTTTAATACTGAAAAATCATTTGCAGCAAATGTTTACCTCAAGTCTAGAACCCATGTCATGATTTGGTTTAAACCGGACCCAGAGAGCAGACTCAAACAACAGCTGTCAGGTTGAAATAGTCTATTGAACCTTGTGTGGCAGGGAAACAACAACTGAAGTAGAGAGCAGCTTTGGAGCAGCAAGGTATGCCACGACTCTGCCAGAGAGGAAAGAGAGTGTTAATACAGGGCACTGGCAGACAGAGGCATGATATGGAGTTTGGTGACTAATTAGAGTTAGTAAGTATGTCTGGGGGGGTTTTGAGTCCAATAGGAAGCGGTCCACAGATTTCCAGGTGGAGCAGGGCGAGAGCGGGCAGGCAGGTAACTGACAGGTGAAATCCTTCCCATGAAGATTCCGGTTGGCCAGCTGGAGGTGTTTGCAGTCCACGGATAAATGGAAACTGGAGCGATCCTGTGTTCCATGGAGGACCCAGACCAAGCACTGTGTGAAGGACAGGAGAACAAGCTAAGTGGCGAAACTTTTCTTAGATACAACGAAAACAAAGGAGACCTGACTTTCACCATTGCGGCGAAGACGAACTGGCGGAGAACTGTGGCACCACTAGATCCTTAAATGCTGTGATCTGGAAAGGTGCAGAAGAGGATGACCTGTCAGGAGCGCTCCTCCCAAAGGCAGGACTGGAGCGTGATGCCGGCTCAGCGATTCCACCTGATAATAACCAGAGAGAGAGAAAGGACCAAAACCAGAACCCCAGAACCACAAACCCCAGCTATAGCCTGACAGACCATGACACCAAATGCTGTGTTTGATGCTCTGCTACACCTTTATTGCAGTTATCTTCAGTTCCTGCTTGTTAGTGGGTCTCCCTGCCTTCAGTTTCTATCTTCAGTAACTAAAGAAGCTCTTGTTTGCTTTTGCAGTATGCTTTGGGTCATTATCCATTTGCACTGTGAAGCGCTGTCTGATCACTTTTGCAGTGTTTGGCTGAATCAGAGCAGACAGTATAGCCCTGTACACTTCAAAATCAATCCCCCTACTTCACAACATCAGTTAGATGCTGTGAAGTGGTTTTTATTAACTATGGAAGTAATTCTGTCATCATCCACTTTAGTTGTCTTCTGTGGTCTTCTGCGGTCTTTTGGTGTTGCTGAGCTGGCCAATGTATTCATTCTTTTTAAGAATACACCACTTTGATGATTTGGCCACTCCTAAAGTTTTTGCTATCTCTCTGATAGGTTTATTTGGGGGGGGGGTCAGCCTATTGATGGCCTCATATTCATATTTAAATTTACAATAAAACACAAATTCAACACTTTGAATCAATTTCAGATATTATGTCTGCTTCATTTGACATGGAATAAAAATTGAGCAGGCCTCTCCTTGACATGAAACTGCTTGTCGGTCAATTGTCAAATTACTTTTGAGCCTCTGAAAATGGGGGATTGTGTATAAAAATTGCTGTAATTCCTAAACAGTCAATGCAAAGTTTTTGTAAAACCCCTTGAATTAAAGCTGAAAATCCAATAAATTATGGATCTAACTGTTTATAGTCATTCTGAGCCGATTCCACATATACCTGTATAGACTCATATTCTAAATACTTAAAAGTACCCTTTTTGTGTACTAAAAGATGAAAAAATTTCTAACACATGCACTATTAACTTGTTTGACAAATTTTTGGTAACAACTACAGTCTCCAGCTGTTTTGAAAATTTATTTGGCCCATTATTAAAAAATAATAACCTGTATTTGTCATCCATTTGTAAAGATTCAAATCTTCAGTAAGATCAAACATAGACATATCAATGTGATGGACAGATGGATGGATAAAAGCATCTTTACAAGTTTTAGAAAACTGAGAGTTCACGGTACTCTAAAATTATGTAATCAGCATAACCGTGTACACACGTGTGTATGTTCCTGATCCTTTACTGACCTAAAGGCTTCCTCTCCTGCTTTTCTCAGATGTGAATGAGTGCGAGATGAGCTTGGCGCTGTGTGGGGAGGCCCTGTGTGAGAACTTCGATGGCAGCTTCCTGTGCATCTGCCCCAACGACAATGAGGAATTTGATCCCCACACCAGCCAGTGCCGTTCCATGGGTAATAGAGCAGGACTAGAACTCACAGTGACTCACAGGACTAAATTCTCAATCCCATCATTGGGAGACGGAGTTTTCCCTGATTTAATGAGCCGTCTCTCATTGTCCAAACAAGGGTGACGAGGTGGACATGGCTTACTCCACGTCTCTTAGAGTATCTTTTGACCTGTGTGTTTCCCTTTTTTTATTATAGGCTGGGGTTATGGTTGGGTGGGTTTCCTGCAAAAATTTGTATTAGCCTAATCTGTCGGACAAACAATGAAGTAACTTCTCAATTAGGGCCAAGGAAATGCCCTGGGGCCTTAGTTACTGTAAACCCATTTCCCCACCAAGACAAACAAGGATAAGGTGTAGCTATTAGCAATTAGAGCTAAAGACACATTGCTCTGCTCTGTGCTAAAATGATCTTAAGTGCAGAGGTTAAAGATATGCAATGCGGTGCAATTTCAGGATGACTAAAGCCTTTTGAGTCATGGAAATATCATCACATTTCCAGTTTGATAGGCATATGTGTACACAAATTGGGGGTATTTACATTATTAAGCTACGTGCCCTCAGCGGGGATGTTTTTTCTTCTGCCTGGGCACTAAACCCCAGTTATGCCTTTGTGTACCTTTTTGCCACATTCCACTGTTTGCTTTTGACGTGTGTTAATCAATCATGTGAGACTGAATGGTGTGTTGACTCACATGCCAGTGTTTCCATTTGGCTAAGCCAGCAGCTTAACGGTGAAATGCCTGAGCCCATGCCTTTGGACAAATGAGCAGGCTCAACAGTGGCAGGCGAGGGTAATGCACTACCTGCTGAAGGCATGCAGATGGATAAAGGGCAGAGGCCCTTCGACACCGTTACGGTGTAATGTTGCGCAACTCAAGTGTAGGATTTATTGTAACTTTACCTTCCTGGAGATCAGCTGTGTTGTGAGGTATGGCTTCAGAAAGCTGTTTCAGTGAGCATTTTCCTTCCTCAAACACCAGACCACGACCAAATCCACTGGTGCTTTCATGACCATGATCTCTGACATCCTCTCACCTGTTTTTCTTTGTTCACCTACAGCTGAGAGACAAACCAAACCCATTCCTATTTTCCCTGCCTCAGCAGAGGAGAGAAGGGAGTGTTACTATAATTTGAATGACGCAAACTTCTGTGACAACGTCTTGTCTCACAACACCACCAAGCAGGAGTGCTGCTGCACAGCTGGAGCAGGCTGGGGTGACAACTGTGAAATCCATGCCTGTCCTGTCCAAGGAAGTGGTACAACAAGAGCTTTATTATCTGTATAAAAACTTTATCAGAATAAAGTGGACAAAGTGCATGTTGTAATATTAGCCCAGCATTTTTCAGTGTTTTGTTAATCCACTTCTTTTGTTTTTCAGATGATTACAAACAGCTGTGTCCTTATGGCAGTGGATTACTACCCTTGCCTGTTTCCTCTATACAAAGTTTTGGAGATGAGCAACGGCCTTACATAGGTACACACTCGTCGCTCGTAAATGCTACCCCATTTTGTGGATTTCCCTGCGTTTTTAAAGCTTCCCTTCACACACAACTTTACACTGGAACAGAAAGGTGGAATGTTTTATTTTCACCTGAAGCAGCTTTTAAAGCCAGATGTGTAAGCTTCATGTTAAACGTGCCTGTATATCTGACTAGTTACTGTAATTGCAGCTTTTAAAAAGAGGGGAGAATGGCATTTCTAGCACAGCGCCAGTGCTTTTAGAAACAGTGTTAGGATTTGAAACTTTCCAGCTCACTTATATCAAGATGCGAATCTCTCTCTCTCTCTTTGCCCTTAGATGCAAATGAATGTGAGATTTTTGGGTCAGACATCTGTAAGAATGGGCAGTGTTCAAATCTCTTTGCTACGTATACCTGCTACTGTCGCTCTGGCTTCTTCTACAACAACATCCGGCTTGAGTGTGTGGGTAAGAAATTATTTTTTAATTTTTATAACCTATTATAGCATTCATCACCACAACCCAGATGACTTGTCACCTATACATCATTTCAGTGAGATGTTTTTTTAATATATATCGACTACTTATGTATAGATCATATATCAATACAGTCCAGAAATCCAATATCGGTCACATATATTCAAAAATGTATGGTCTCATTCATGGTGTAATCTGAGTTATGATGCTAATGTGCTAAAATGCTATGATTTAGGTGATGTCTGACTGTCTTTGTTCTCATGTTTTTAAGATTATGATGAGTGTGAATTTGGAAATGCCTGCGAGAACGGAGCGTGTGTGAATACGGCCGGGTCTTTCAACTGTTTCTGCAGTCCTCCGTTAGTCCTCGACAGCACACGGCGGCGCTGCATTGATCTCAACACCACAGAGGGTGTGACACAAACACAAAAACCCACGCAAATTTGTGATAATTTATTCTTCCTGGATATTCAAAGAAAAAATATTATTTAGTTAACTGACTCTTTGGGTTATGTTTTTCTCATTCTTTCATTCTGTCTGTTAAACTCTTCTCATTGTACATCACAGAAGCTGTGGACTCAGATGATGACGTGCACGTGGATATTTGCTGGCAGCGACTCGAGGCTGGCGAGATGTGTGCGAAACCGCTCACAGATCGCAGAACTACATACACTGAATGTTGCTGCCTGCATGGCGTTGCCTGGAGTGGACAGTGTGCCCTCTGTCCCAGGAAAGACTCTGGTGAGAGGAAGGATTCACATAAGATAGTGATTATTTAGTTTAATGATTTATTTATGTAGCTTGACTTATTGAAATAGTAATGATTTTGTAATTTACCATTTGATTTAAAAAGAAAAATGATCATTTACATCCCTTGTGTGCTGCTGTATACAGCTGACTATGCCGTAATGTGCAACGTGAGAGGAGGTTCAGATAGCCTGCGAGAGCGAATAGGATATGAGTACGGTCTTGAGGGGCTAGACGATCCTGCAGAGCATTTTGTCCCTCCATTCTGGGATAATTACGGCGGTGCTGCTGGACCCTATGATATTCCTGAGAGCGTTCCTCTTTTTAACGAGAACGACTACGGCGTTCAACAGCCACCCCTGCATGTTCCCGTCCGTGTCCCCAGCGCACAGCCAAGGGAGTACCAGCCACAGCCAGTGGATTCATATGCTGGTGGGTATATGCATTCAGTTGTTTTAGTAGTTTAACATAAGATTTAATAAGCTTATCATATGTGGATATAGGTAAAATATACACACTGCAGAGCAATTACTGACCTCATTTGTATCTCTTAACTATTTACGCTGACATATCTTATTAACAGTTCAGTCAGGACCACTGTAGTCAACAGATGATTGTTATTTCCATCTGCAGTTATTTATATTTGTTGTTATGGCTCTGTTCTGAGAGAGCAGCAGCAAGACCTCTGTACAGAAGACGACAGATAGACTTTGATTTGGTGGGCACAAGGTGGGATGCAAAGTGGCTTTAATATACACAGAAATGCGTATATTAAAGTGCTACAGTACTGTGCAAAAGTCTCGAGCCACCCCCTGCTTTCTTTATATTTTGCTAGGAAAATGGGAAATAGGTGCAACAATTTATTGAAATGTGCAAACATACATGGAAATACAGTATATAAAGCAAAAACAGAGTTTGTACAATTTTAAATAGTTTGAAAGTCAATATTTGGTATGACCACCTTTATTCTTCAACACAGCCTGAACTCTCTTAGTTTTCTTGCCTAGGTTTTCTTGTAATTTCTTTAAGTAGTCTTCAGGAATAGTTCTCCAGGCTTCTTGAAAGACATTCAAAGCTCTTCTGTGGATGCTGGCTCCTTTTGTTGCATTCTCTGTCAAGATGATCCCACACTGCTTCAATAATGTTGAGGTCCGGGCTCTGGGTAGGCCAATCCATGACTGATAATGTTTCATTGTGTGTTTTTCTATCCAGGTATGCATGATGGTATTGCATGGTGGATCAAAATTTGACCATACTTTTCTGCATTCATAATTCCATCATTTTTGACAAGATCCCCAACCCCTCTGGCTGAAATGCAGCCCCAAACCATGACAGAGCCTCCACCACGTCTTACAAATTGCTGTAGACACTCACTGTTGTACGTCTCTTCTGACATCCTTTGTACATATTGACGAGTTGAACCAAAAATTTCAAATTCGGATTCATCCCTCCATAAGACCTGTTTTCACTGATTTTCAGTCCAGTTCTTGTGTAATTTGGTATACCTCAGCCTTTTCTCCTTGTTTCCCTTCCTTAAGAATGACTTCTTGACAGCCATCCTTCCACTGAGACCATTTATGATGAGGCTTCAGCAAACAGTAGCTAGATCAGCTGAATGGACAGAGGCATCTCTCAGGTCCTGTGTCAGGTCTTTGCTGGATTTTTTCCAATTTCTTAAGGATATGACTTTCAGATACTGTTCATCTGCTGTAGATAGTTTTCTAGGTCTGCCACTTCTTCTTTTGCCCTCCACTTGTTCAGATTCCATACATTTTTTAAGGACACACTGCACACCATGCTGAGATATGTCAAGTTTTCATCTAATAGTTCTTTGGGAATCACCTTGTTAGTTCAAAAACACTATTTTATGCTGTCAAACTGTGTTATATTTGGCATTTTATGTAGATTCAATTACAGAAATGGGAACATATGATTAGTTTTTATGACAGGCTGATGGTAACAAAATGCCTAATAAAATAATTTAAAATTGGTTCTTTGCTAAGTTGCTTGTTATGTGCAGACATAACACTGGTTCATCCCTTGGGTTAGATGCCTTTTTTATGCTTGAATGATTCATAGGTCAGTGTTAAGTGGCTTAACAAACAAAAGAAACATTCCAGTGAAAATGGTCAGGTACAAGGACTGGAGTAAAATGAGTGGAAAAGCAGCCAATGTTTAAAGAAAAACTTCAAAATATGTTTAGAAAGCCTGGGGAACTATTGCTCAAGAGCACTTTACAAATTACAAGAAAGTCTGGCTTCTTGGAAATGAGATATGGAGAAATGAGGGGTGGCTCAAGACTTTTGCACAGCAATATATAGGCTAGCAAAAGCGACTTAAACAGCATGCCCTATGTGAGGTTTGCCAGCTGGATGTGAACAAGGGTATCAAATGACCCATCAGTGGACTGGATATCCTAACAGGTCAGTTGACGTCTAACGACTCAAAGTAGTTCTGATATTATACTATATACTATAATTATGTTAAATTCTTTAACTAAATGTTGCAGTGCATTTACATTTGAAGAAAAAGCATTTTTTTAGGTCTGTTTGATGAAGACTTGTATTTGTCACTTCAAAAATTTTATACTATGTAAGTGTTGTTGTTTTTTTTGTAGTAACATTATCATAACCACTTTTACACGATCATGTCTGTCTATATATTTGTCCAATCAGAGCGCTATGAAGGTTTTGAAGGTCTCCGAGCGGAGGAATGTGGAATCTTGAATGGGTGTGAAAACGGTCGCTGTGTTCGCGTGCGAGAGGGCTACACCTGCGACTGCTTAGATGGTTATGAACTTGATCTAGACAAGATGGCCTGTATAGGTGGGTTTTTCCTCCAGCATCTTTGACAGGCCACCCACATTTAGACTATGTATTCCAAATAAAGAGTTTTCCTTAGATCAATAGGGGAATCAATCGCGTCATATAACATCACATTTTGTTTAAAAATGTGGTGCTGAATCTTGAAAACAAACCAGAGTGAACTTTCCTTTCAGGTTTCAACCTTTCGGAGCCACAACTTGGATTAATTTCAGTAGGGTAACTCTTCATGCTGTAAATCTTTGCACTCAAGGAGAAGCTTTAAATTTAACAACCTTGCATTAAGTTATGTTTTATGGGAAACTAATGAAAGCAGTGTACTCCACAAAACCATCGTGTGTTACCCTTTGGTCTGACATTCCCTAGTCGTACACTGCCAAGAATAAAGAGGCCTTGAATCTTAGCCACTCGTGTGTTACATGATATATTATATTTTTTTAAACGTACTTTGTTTTGTAAGTAAAGCAAGACTGTCTTTTCGTAATGAAATGCTATGATTGCAATATTCTGTCTGCGTACAGGCTTATCGGCCTCAAGGCCAGCCAGTTTTCCCAAGGAAAGTCATTGAAAACCGTGGAAACATGTGGGAGCTATGCAACTCATGCCCTGCCTCCTTTTATAAATTGCACCACTAGCATTTCCCCAGCAGAACATGACATAAACACAAAGAGGGTCATTTGAGATTGACTGCTATGAAATGACAATCAGACCTCCCATGCTGGAAAAGGGAAAGAACAACCTATTGAAGGCCAAAAGGAAACGCAATCCAATGCATTGTTAATTTTACCATCATTCTTAAAAGTCCAGTGCTCAAGACGGCTGGGAAATCAAGTACAGATCCTGTCCTGCTGACACGCAACATGACGGCATGTTTGATTAAAGATATATGAGATTTTATGCAACATGTTATTGTGTTGAGGGAAAGTACCTGAAACAGCAAACTTTTGTGAAAGTAATTAAAACACGTTTGTTGGTCACTTGTTGGGTGGCTATGGCTGAGGAGATAGGGCGAGTTGTCCCCTCATCAGAAGGTTGGTGGTTTGATCCCCACCTCCTTCAGTCCACATATCAAGTGTCCTTGGCAGGATACTGAACCCCAAATTGCCCCTGATGCATTCACTGATGTGTGTGCTGTAAGAATTGGAAATTGTATTTTGCAATGTAAGAGTGCTTTTAATGGTAAGTAAGACTAGAAAAGTGCTAGACAAACACCAGTCCATTTATTATGTCATCACTGATTGGAATTAACAGTTATTATTTTGATAACACTATGCTCAAATTGAATATCTAGTTTTGTCTGTCCAACACTCCAAAATCCCTGGTCTTCCGTCGAACAATACTGCAAGAAAAAGACAAGCACCTAATCCTCACATTTGAGAAGTATTAATTGTTTGGATTTTTTTTTCTTGAAAAATAAGTAATTATCAAAAGTATTTTTTATGTGTTTAAGCCATAGTTTCTGATATGGTCATGTAACATGATGAAAAGGTCGAATAGATTGACAGCTGGACTCAAATTTATTGTAATTTAAGAAGGAAGGAAGGAAAGAAGGAATTCAAGAGAAAATGTAAGGAAAAAAGACAAGAGGAGAGGAAAGGAAGGGAAGGGAATAGAGAAAGTGAAAGCAAAATAAGGTAGGAGAAAATATGGAAAGGAAATGAAAAGAAAACCAGAAGGAAGGAAAAAAGGAAATAATTATAGTTTTAACATCCCAGTGTAATGCTAAATAAAGTGGCCACTCAGCAACAGATGTGTCAAAAGGCAGCTTTTCCTTCTTGAATTCTCCCTGCTGACTAACTAATCCCGTGTCCTTTTCCTTCAGATATAAACGAGTGTGAGGACATCAGCGACAAAGTGCCCTTGTGTCAGAATGGGGAGTGCACCAACACAGAGGGATCCTACAAATGCACCTGCTTGCCAGGCTTCGTGGCCTCCGCCAAGCCACACAAATGCATCCCAGCGATCCCAGAGTCTAGTCTTAGGGAGGCAGGAAACTGAGTATGTTGGAGTGCTGGCTTCTCTGCCCATTTCCCCCAGAACTTGACTGTAAACCTCCAACAGTAATGCTGAAACGTCCAGACTCGTTTCCCTACATACCACACGCACACATACTGACACATGTACATATAGAAAGCTTGCATTCAGCACAGGATGCATTTATATCCCCCTCATACACATTCAAGAGGACCAGGAATTGTGCAGCGAATGTATTACATGGGATTTAGCATTCTCCAAATATCCATTTGCCTTAAAGGGATTTTGTGGACTGATCTTTTTTATTCAGTAAGCCCAGGCAATTTGATATGCAGATATATATTTTCCACTTTATTTTCTCTATCACCTTCTTTTTTTGTGTTATTTATTTCATTTACATGACGGGCCTCTGCTAACTAAGAAAGCAACCTATTTCAGAGGGCATACTTGATTCGTCTTGTCTTACTCGTCTCAGTAATTGACTTCAGAGACAGTGTGGGGAAATAATAAATGTATTTTGTAAAAGAAGGAATGTCATCAGAAATCAGCCATACTGTATATCAGGATGCTCATCACTGTCAAACCTCTCACCAGTTTCTCAGTCATTATAATTACATTTACCTTGGACTAAATAGAACTTTTCCCACAGCTGCCTTTCTTTAAGCTTGCCTACAAGTGACCATTGAAGAAGCTCTGGACCAAGAACTGGGAGGTCAAAATGCCTAAACTTTTATAATACAAGCTTCACCTTCTATGCGGGGATGGAGAGACTGTAGGTGTATAAGTGTCTGTGTGACATACTGAAAACATTGTAAAATACTCTCACTGGCCACATCATTAGGTACACCTTGCTAGTACTGGTTTGGACACCCTTTTTCCTTCAGAACTGCCTTAATATTTTTGTGGCAAAGATTCAGCAAAGTGCTGGAAATATTCCAAAATATTCAGAGATTTTGGTCCATTTGAGTACAGTGAACTCATTTTCATGTTCAAGAAACCAGTTTGAGATGATTTGAGCTTTGTGACATGGTGTGTTATCCTGCTGGAAGCAGCCATCAGAAGATGGGTACACTGTGGTCATAAAGGGATGGACATGGTCAGCAACAATACTCAGGTAGACTCTGGCATTTAGAGAATGCTCAGTTGGTACTAAGGGGCCCGACCGGGGATCTCTACATATAAGGTGAATGTACTACTAGGGGACCCAAACTGTGCCAAGAAAATATCCCCCACACCATTACACCACCACCGGCAGTCTGAACCAATGATCCATGCCTTCATGTCGATTATGCCAAATTCTGACCCTACCATCCAAATGTCACAGCAAAAATGAAGACTCATCAGATCAGGCAACGTTTTTCCAATCTTCTATTATCCAATTTTGGTGAATCTGACAGGATTGGCACCTGGTATAGTCTTCTGCTGCTGTAGTCCATCTGCTTCAAGGGTCAACATGTTGTGCATTCAGAGATGCACTTCTACTTACCTTGGTTGTAACGAGTTATTTGAGTTACTGTTGCCTTCCTATCAGCTTGAAACAGTCTGGGCATTCTCCTCTGAGCTCTGGCATCAACAAGGTCTTTTTGCCCAGAGAACGGCTGATGACTGGATATTTTCTCTTTTTCAGACCATTCTCCGTAAACTCTAGAGATGGCTGTGTGGGGAAAATCCCAGTAGATCAGCAGTTTCTGAAATTCTCAGACCAGCCGGCCTTGCACCAACAACCATGCCACATTCAAATTCACTTAAATCACCTTTCTTCCCCATTCTGATGCTCAGTTTGAACTACACCTACTCGTCATGACCAGGTCTACATACCAAAATGCATTGAGTCGCTGCCATGTGATTGGCTAATTAGATATTTGCATTAAGGAGCAGTTAAACAGGTGTACCTAATGAAATGGGCGGTGAATATAACCTGTCTTCTTGTGTTTGACTCCATTTTCATATGATATCAGCAGTGATGTAGGAAAACAGTTACTGACCCAACACCTTTCTTATTATCAGTATTAAGCTTGTTTTGTACTAGACAACCATGGCGTTGATTCTTGGCTTTGTTGGCTTTGAAAGTGTAGGACAGTAAATGTGTTTTATGCCACCATGTCACACAGGCAAAAGGATTTCTTTTTCCACCTGTAATGTATTTGGAATTCAAATCTCACATCAGACCCTTCCCATGTCTGCATCTCTGAACACATGTAAAGACAAAGGCTTCACTTGTTGGAGAGGTTTGGTATATTTTGTACAGATCTAGTACTATGTATTATTTTTGTTATATATTCTCTCAATGCATTATAGCACAACAAATATTTTTTTTGACATAGATCATCAAATGTAAGAAATATCTGTCATTATAGCTTTTGTAGATTTATATGTCTGTAAAAATGTTTTTTAAAGCATATCTTTTTATGTATGAGGAGAGTGGCTGACACTGTACCAGAGGAACTGTGTGTATACCCTGCCCTGTGGAGCAGACAATGAATTATATTTTTTGGAAGTGGCAGCACTGTTCTAATAACAGACATTCTGACTCCTTAAGTTCATTACAAAGACGACGCTTTCGAAATGCAAGCACCCACTTCTGTGCATCACAACTTTACAGCTAAATATTAGTAATTATGAACTTTATTTGTTTTGGTCTCTGTTGGACCCTTATGTCATGAATGTATCATAGACAGTATCAGCTTTCTGGTTTCTGAGTAACCATTCGTGCCTTGTAGTCTTGTATATTCAGGATGAAGTCGCAGCAACACAGAAACATTAAAATCTAACTCTGAGTCTGGAGGATGACTAAAGTTTGCCATTAACCTGCATCCATAACCTATAAACCTACAGTTGTAAAAATGTTTTGTCTTGTTTTCTACACCCACTGTACTTTGCTGGTTAAATCATTGCCTGAACCATAACTTTAAGATTTAAGGTGAGACTAAAAGAATATTTAAAATCTTTCAAAACCACAAATAACCTGAGATAAATGTAAAGCTGTGGTCAATGGAAACATCATGCTCATTCATTTTGTTTACCTCTTGACTGTAATCACTATCAGTCATCAAAATAAAACATAAAAAAAGATCTGCCTCTTTGATAATTTACCTTGACAAATGGCACTCAACACACAATCGATTCACCGTGTGTATTTACGCAGAGTAATTTGGGGAGTTTATTGTGATAAAACAAGAACAGTAAGTTTGTTTTAGTATTCAATATACAAATGATGATCATTAAAGTCATTAGATCTTATTGTTACACGAAACTGTGAGGTTCCCAAACAGTGTGGTGTAAGTATCTAAATCAATCATGGGCACATTATTGTGTAATCATGATGTGATTGGCGGTGAGAGTTGGAAGAATTGTTCAGATCCTTAAGTAGAAATTAATAACTTAATTTAAATTTTAAAAAGTGCGGAATTGTACTATAAGCTATCAAATCATTCTTAAGTAAAAGAAACACGTCTTATGGTTACACACGGTTTTTTCCTTTTTTCCAAATTTCAGTGTTTTTCCCTCACAAATAAACTAATAAATTCAGCCTTATTAGTGACTACTGATGTTACTGAATTATTCTTAAAATAAATATGTTAGAGACAGCAATTTTAAATTGCAGCTGGTCAAAGCAGAGCTACTTTCATTTTTATGAAAATGGGTTATGTTTTTGGTAGCCGTTTGCATGTGTGCGTATTATTTCTGTCTGTAAACATTATAGCTCGAAAACTTTTGAATGAATTCTGATAAAACTTTGTAGGGGTGTAGAGTGGGGTCATATTAATAATTCATTAAAATTTGGCTTACATCCACCAAGGTCTTCAAGGTCAACTTCATGATTTATTGGTCAAAAATTGACAAAAAGCCTTAAAACTTAGAAACTATGATTCTTACAAGTGTGGTGTGTTTTGTCAACATATAGAAAGTACTATATAAAGATTTAAAATATCATGTCACATTTGACCTCTGACCTCTCCTTCAAGGATAAGGGATAGATCTGACAGTCAAAGTGATAATAATGGTGTATAGAGCTCTTTAAAACTATGTTTCTTACTGCCATTGTTTGTATTGACAACACATAGGCATATAGGGAATGATATATGGGGATTCTAAATATCATGTAATTTTATTATGACTTTGTTATCCACATTACAATAACAGGTTATAACAATATGAATACATGTACAATGTTCCTAATACCTTCTTTTTAAAAACAAAATAAACTCGTGATCAAAAACTTTTTTTCACTTGATTTTTATTACTAAGCATTTAAACGACTTTTACTAAACAATGAAATGAATGCTACACATGTACTATATCCACATAAATAAAAAAGAATTGTACTCAAAATGATGTCAAGTATATTAAAAAGGGTTTCAACAGGGCAAATAACAAAAGCCTGCACTTTGCACTTGTTTTTACTACAAACTTCTTAAAGTACGTTTAAAAACAATAGAAAAAAAATGAATATA
>VUQS01043356.1:9390-30665 GCA_015108495.1 Heterochromis multidens
AATACAAACACAAAAAAGAAAAAAATTTTAAAAAAAAAAAAAAAAAAAGGGGGGGGGGGGGGGGGGGGCTTGATCAAAAGGATACATAACAAAGGCACTAACAAGCCAGCGTGCCAACATTTAAGTGTGCAGCAACCATTTAAAGCTATTCCTTTCTCAGTATATGTTCTGTCTTCTAACAACCCCCCTTGCCTAAAAAGGCAAATCCATAAGAAGGCAAATGCACCTTTACTATTATAATGCTCCTAAGCCTTTTTTAAGTACCTATGCCTTTAACCTGATGCCCCATGCCAATACTTATTTAATGACACACATACACTGAACAAATAGCTCCCAAAATATCGCTTATTTAAAAAAAAAAAAAAAAGAACTGTGTCCTAGCACTCGCCCTGGCTTTTCCAGCTCAGAAAAGACTCTTTCCCTTGTCTTCGCTCACAGTCCCTTTTTGTCTGCCTGTGCTGTCAGTAAAGATCTCAGGCTCTGTAATCCAGTCCAGCCCACAACAGCAGCAGCAGCGGACTGGCACTGCCTCCTGCTCCGGCTCTCCAAGCTTCATTTTCTACTATAAGACATACAACAAAAGCAAGCCTCTCTCTCTCTCTCTCTCTCTTTTTCTTTTGCTCCAAGACACGTCATGCAAAACCAAGAATTGCAAACCCTTGCGAGTGGGGAGGGACCGTCCGGACAAGTTGAAGGCCTTCAGTCACTAAAAAATAAAGATAAAGCACAAGAAGATTTGGAACTGACAAAATAAATCCCGCGAAGGAAAACCATAGGGTATCTCCTCCTCCTCTCCCCAGATCCGAGCTTCAGGATCCCGGAGAAGGGAGACCGGGGCGCAGTGATATGGCGATGCCGCAGTGCCGCTTTACAGGCTGCACGCTTCCTCCTCGGCGCAAATAGTGCTGTCTCTGGACATTTGTTCTCCGAGTAACAGTAAAGATGCAGTACAGCTAGTAACTTATTCAAAAGTCAAAATGCAATAGAGAAAGTTTATACCGTCCTTTTTTCAATCTTAAATATGATTTGTATCAGGCTTTTTTTTTTTTTGTCGTACATACATGACAAAAATAATTGGGAATACAAGTCAGATGAACAGTAAAAATACAAAGTTAGTGTAAGTAACCATAAAGTTGGCTGTGAGCGGTAATGAATACTGGAAGGCAGTGGCTGGTCATTACTTTATGAACCTTGGCTCTATCATAAAAGCTGTTTAAAGGCTATAGTAAAATATGCATTCATTAGCATAATTGCTTAAATACTAAATTGAACAGCAGCCTATAATAGTAACACCCACCAAGCTAATAAAAAAGCTATAGGCTAATGCACGTAATTGTTTTTATATAGAAGAAAACCAGCAACTGAATTAAAAAAAAAAGAAAACGCAGTTTGTTTAAACATATAGCTACTTTAGCAGCTGTATCTTTATTTTATCCAAATAATTTTTTCAGTCACAGCCTATGTCTGAAAATCTCCTCCTCTTCAGAACAGATATGTTAGATTATCATTTGTCTCATAAAAGTGACCCGAAGCTTTTGCTTCAAGGACACCTGGGGCAAAATAACTCATCCCCCCACCCAACGAACACTGCAGGAGATGTCTGACCTTAGAGTACCTGCAGCAATGAATAATAAAAGACCAAATAAGCACAGCATATTTCCAACATTTAAAGAAAACATTGACTTTGGAAAGCTGGTTCACTGCATTGAGTTGTTAGTCACCCCAACCATTGCAATCAGACAATTACTTGCACCTGTGGGGCCACGACATTATGAGTTTCCAGCGCTCACCGCATTGCCCCAACAAGCTATATGTCAAAGAAATGCATGTTACTTTACTGACTGCAAACAAGCTAGGTGGAAGTAAAGGTTCTGTGGCTGATTCATTATGATGGTATCATGTATTGAATTTATATAGTAATAAAAGAAAGAAAGAAAAGAAGCATGGAGTTATTCAAAATCCACATTGTGCATCATTTGGCAGGAATAAATTTATTCACAGCTCAACAAGCTTTCTTGAAAGAGGTCACTTTATTCAGGTTGTTCAGTGTCATTCATGAAAAGCAGTCAAGCATCAGATTGAGATTTACAATGAGTGCTGGAGAATATCACTCCAATGTGTTTTGCTGTGCAGTTACAGTTGATAGTATAGAGTTAAGTCATTTGCTTGCATCAGATGAATCATTAGGATGGTCATATATGTTTAGATTCAGAAAACATGTCTGAAGATGTTTCCACTTCCTGCAAATCGTAAATCTGTATTAAAGTATTATTACATATTTTAATTTTTTAAAAATTAATAAATTGATAATTAAAAAAAAGCAGCTTTATGTGCAGTAAATAGTCTCATACTATAAACAATGTGCGCTTCGTCATCAGGAGCGAGTGAACGCCTTGTAGCACATGTCACTCCAGCATTACCACAACATGTATTGATTTTTAGGTCCATTAATACCACGGGGTGAGCATTAATAACAGTGCAAATACAACAGTGTGAATTTGTAGTATCAATAGTCAATTTAATAACAGCTTTATTTGATGTAGTGTCAAAGCCTCATGACACTGATCACATCTACACAAAGGAGGGTGTCACACCTCTCACAAACAGGAGTCAGAAATTGTCAGTGAACTGGTCCTCTGCACGGCCAACCATGGGTGGGCTGTGTATTTTTAGCTTGGTCTAATGATGCAGAGGCTGAGTGGCTTGGCTCAGAGCTTGCTTAAAGTGTTTCAATTCCCAGCGCCCAGTGGAACAGGGACCCCATCTGCCTGTAAGAATAATGCTGGGGGATACACATGCACTTGACCCCACCTCATCTTCCAGGAGGAGTGTCCTTGTGACAAAGTGGTGTGGTAGGGGAGAGGCAACAGCAAGGCAGCTAATTCAGCTCTCCCAGCCTCTGCTCATTTGTGGGGAAGATAAATGTGCTCCTCTACCCTCTTCTCTGCCGTGCCATAATTAGCTTTAATTACACCTTTGCCCAAACTTTCTCTGCCTCCACAGCTTCATTCACTGTCACACAACAAACTGGATGCAGGGATTTGAAGGCAGATATATTGGAAATATTTTTGGCAACATGAGAAATATACACAAGTATGAAGTACTGTAGAATGGTGATTTGAGAGCTATCAGGTCATCTGCAAAAGTGACTCCAACCACTGACCGTGGCTTCAAGCCTTCACGTCTCTCCACTCAACAAGAGTCAAAGGTAATTCTTTTCAGCTGTAGTGTAGATATAATAACGATTTCTTGACCCCTGTTTTGTGATTAAAGTTCAATCACTGGGCTGTTTACACAAGAAAACAAAAACTGCTGGAGGAAAATGAACTCAAGAACTAAATGACAAAAGTTGAGAAATTATTATAAAATAGACTCAAAATCCCTTATAAGCCAACACAGTCTATCAGGCTTTTATAGCAACTGTTTTACACCACGGGTTATTTCCACATACCACGCAAGCCTGAGAAGTTTGTAAAAGGATGAAGCTCTGGGGATAAGTCAATCACAGACCAACTATTATGCCACCTGTGTTACCTTGGAATAAAGACAAAACGCATTGCTCCTGTTACAGTGCTTATTTATCTTTAATTGCCAAGTCAGAATGCAACACTTCACTCCCTGTTTTCCTCTTCAGACAGCAGATGGTAGTAATTAAGGAATCGGATTAACGAAATAGAATCATGCATATTATCACACCTGCCTCATTTCCAACTTCTACCTTTATCCCATTTGTGTATCTTCATCCTTATTATCTCTGCTTGTCAGAAAAGAGACTCAACTGGGATGTAATGACAATATGGGTGCAGTGCAAGTTGATTTGCTGAGTCCTTATAGCAGCAAAGAGATTCTAAAATTCTTTTCCCTCCTACAGATCTGCCAGCAAGCCCTATAATAGCCTTTATTACTTTCACTGTGAATGCAGAACAATTGTCCTCACTTAAATAATCCCCCCCATATCTGTGAAGAGTTACATAAAACACTATTCTCCTTTTGTTCTGTGTTGTTATGTTCACTTGGCAAATATGATTTGTTGATGCTATTCATCAAAGGTATAGTGGGGACTACAATGTCTCTAACACACTGTGTGGGAGGTATAATATTCATCACTAATGACTTGTCCCTGAAGGCCTTACAAGTGGTTAATGACCTTAAAGTGCAAGTAATACATGACAAGCATGTGACATATTCACTGCTAAATTGTGGCACATGACCTGCTGTTTAAAAGCTGATCTAAATTATAAGTAGTTTCAACATGTCTTCACTCTCAGATTAAAAAAAGAAGCAGCGTTTAAAGTGACCACAGACTGATGTGTGAATATGTTTCATTGGGAAGATGACTTTTTAAAGCAGAAAAGTCAATTAGAATGATTGATTATACAGATCAGTATGAGTGAGGCTTGTACCTGTAATAATGACAGCATGGACTGAAAAGCCTCTCTGGATTTAATATATGGGGCCTGTCAAAATCCTCTTAGCTCATGGTTCCTCAGTTGGCTCACACAATCAATCATTGTTGACTGTTTGGGCTTTGGATAAGACTCACATTTACCATCATAGAAATGTGGAAAGAACATTAATTTCAAATAATTTACTGATTATTAAAAAGAACATCAGGATGTTATGCAAAATTAGAATGAAAATTGAATGCTAAAATCTGAAAATGATTTAAAACCTGTAAAATAGTAAAAAGAAAAAATCAAATGTTGAAAATCAAATTGTATTTTTTTGTGTGTATTTTGATAAATACGTGCTTATTTTGTATTTGGTGCCAGCAGCATTTTAAAAAAAAGAAGGTAGGTCAGAGGCAAAAAAAAAAAACACATGAAAAGTTATTTAATTTATAAAACATACGTATTAGAACACCTCACAGCATGTAGGTTATAGCCATTAAAAGCATCTTAGAGAGGCTGAGTCCTTCAGACGTAAAGATGTGGAGAGTTTTATCACCCTGTAAAAGACTTCATGGGCAAATAATTTAACAATTCAAAGTAAAAATTCTCGACCTAAAATTTCAGAGAATTTGAGAATTTCATGATCTGTGGTGCATAATACTATCAAAAGATTCAGACAAACAAGGCCAAACACCAACACTGAATTATCTTTGGACCTTTAGAAAGTAGTGCCTTAAAAACAGATGCAGTTCTGTAGTGGAAATCACTGCATGCGCTTACGAACACTGAACAGTTGCATCCAGAAATTTAGGACAAAACTTCACCACGTAATAAAAAAACATGTAAATAAGAGGTAGGACCCAATCACCTTGTGTGGGTCCAAACTCATTTAGGGAAAGAGGAAAATCTAATCAAAATCTGAAATTCATTTTGAAGATGCTATATTGTAAAAAGAAGAGGGACCATGTGGTTTGTTAGCTCACAGTTCAAATTCCAGCTCATGTCATGACGTGGGAGTGCACATGGCATGTTTCACTTGCATGTCTGTGAGGGCCTCATTAATGCTGAATGACATCGGCAGGTTTTTGAGCAATACGTGTTGGCATCAAGACGCCTCTTTCAGTCAGTGATTATTTAAGCAAAACTGAAGACTCACATTTTGCAAATATTACAACAGCATTACTGTGTTGTAAAAGAGTCTGGGCACTAAACTGGCCTGTCTGCAGTCCACAGCTGCTACCTTTTTTACCAAGGAGGTCCTGAACTGTTGAGCAGCTGAAATTCAATATCAAGCAATGTTGGGAAAATATTTTGCTTTCTAAACCACAGAAATTGGTCTCCTCAGTTTCCAAATGCTTAGAGCGTTGTTAAAAGAAGAGGTGATGCAAGACAGTGGTAAACATGCCTCTCATGCCCCTGTTCTAACTTTCATTTAAAAAAAAAAAAGGTGTTGCTGGCATCAATTTCAAAACCAGCACATATTTTTTAAAAAAGAAAAATCTCAGTTTAATAATTTTAACTTTGGAATGATAAAGAAAATGTTGACTTATTTATACCACACATACACAAAGTAATATTTTGCACAGAAAATGATAGAATAATAACATTAATACTTAGTTAGAGGTTAACCTGGTGGTTAACCTCTAACCTTTTTGGCTTGTGATCCCTTACAAAAACGCAATTACTACTTCGGGGTCACTTTTCATGTTTCAGATGTCTCTGTGCTGTTTGCAGTTTAAAGAAAAGGGGATTAAAAAAAAGTACAAAGAAATTGATTGTATTTACTTATTTTACATAATGTATCATTCAGCTGATACTGGATTTGTGAGGACAGCATCAACATTTGAGAAAAATGTAGCGTATTTTTCAATATGACCAAGATAAAAAGCAAACAAACAAACAACAAAACAAAACAAAACAAAAACAAATGAGCAGGAATTACAAGAAAAAGCAATACCCTCAAATCCAGTGTGGTCTTTTTGTACTACATTGTTTTGTTATTTAATAGCGGACAAGTATTTATACTACTGTACAGCATGTACATTATTCAATATTAAAATTGTTAAAAGCAAAAGGTAAAAAGCTCTTTGATAATCTATCTGTCAATCGAATCATTTTTCTGCAGAATTTTCGAGTATATTTTGCTACGTGATATTTTAAATAAAGGAGTTTTACTTGTAATGGTGCATTTTCATGTTTTTATACAATTCTACAACCATTTGGAAAAACAAAGGTGTGCACATCAAAGCTATCTGAAGTCTGTTTAGCTGCTTCACTTTCTGGGTCCTGGAACAGTGCACGCTTGCTCACAGTCAGATTGTTGGTGTAATTAGTAACACCATTAGCTGCTGTGAAAAGGGGCTGTTGAAGAAGTGAACAAATAATAGCTGGCTGTCACAGATTCTTTTGAGTCTTAGAAGGAAGTGTAGCACAGGAGTATTTAACGTATTCTGCTCAACAGCTGAAGTGTTGAGTTTAAAATACAAGTGAGGGTTTGATGTCTGTGGTTCTGGAGGCATCTCTGTGAACTCACCCTCATTTGAAATGCCAAGGATGACCTGTTACTGCATGTTCAGCTCCAAGAGGAAATCATTTACACGTGTATTTATTACTTCAGTAGATGAGTCGATGCACTTAAGCTGTAATATTTTTTTCTCTCATGCTGGGATTTTCTATATTTGTCACCTGTGCATATAAACCAGAAACACTTCCAAATGCAAGCTCATGGAAAAATATAAAAAACAGATGGAAACAGAAAATAACACAAAGCAAACATGCTGCTATGTTTATCTTGAGCAACGTAGACCAAAAATAAAGAGCTGCTGATAAGTTCTTTGAATGACAAGTAGAAATATTGAAAATGATGGCTGACCTACTAAAACAACAACATACAGCTCCTTAAACTAAAGATGCTGTCAGATGTGTACACACGGCAAACAAAGCACAGAAATCTCTTTATTTAAAAAGCACATCTACCCCTCAATTACAGAAACATTCAGCACTAACTAATTCATGAGACGACAAGTTCAACATCAAGTTGAGTCATTTGCGATAAAACAGAATGATTTCAGTCTGCTTTACTCTTGTTGAGTACAACCGAGGCCTGATAGAAGCATGTGTTTTCAATTCCAATATAATGAAGTCATGGAGAGTCTTCAGAGGGACTGTGAGGTTGGGAATGTGTTGCAGTATTTCTGCTATTACAATGTCAAATTCATAAATAATGAAGGTTTCAAATTAAAGCCGGAGCCTCACTCTGGTACAGAGATGTGTGTAAATTATTCCTTGGACGTGGATCACTTGTTCAGCAATCTGTTCGTATTTCTTGGGCTTGCGCTGTAACTATGACCTACATGTTCCACACCTTTTCTTGATTTGTCAAGGTTTCTCACTAACATTAGACCTGTTATTCATAACTGCAACCAACATCCACTGAACAAGCCCACTTTGAAGACTGCCTGATGCAGGCCCCCCGTCACATAATACTTCCTGTCCTTTTGTTAACCTTGTCACTAACATCCACACCCAACCCAAGTTCACATAGAGAGGCAGAAATAGTACATCAATTTATGTGTATTGTTTTACCTTTTTTTTTAAATAATAAAAAAAAAAAAACTGTTCAAATTAGGGAAGGAATAGAGTCTGTCCATTTTGTCACGAAGGAGACATTGTGATCTTTGTGGAATGGGAAGGAGGGATGTTTCCAATTACTGTGGCCCCTCTCCCCCATCTCATAGGGCAGAGGAGGCAAAGTTGAACTTGTTTATTAGCATTAGGGAGCCCTCCCTTGCCTCTCCCTCTCCCCTGCAGCAACTACAGGATGCGCACAAGATCACCTTAATAGAATTTGTAAGCTTCTAAATGAAGTGGATTGTAAGAGACAAAATAACATGAGCAATATTTTTTCTTGCGTGGCGGGGTGCAGGAGGTTTCCTGCAGGGAGCCAAGAATGAGAGGAGGTGGTAAAATGACAGGAAAAAGGAGAGAGCAGGGAGAGACGCCTACAATATGACTCCATTTGATTCTCGTCTCTCTCCTTTTGCATCGAGTTGCCGGCTTGCATTTTGGGAGATGAGTCGTTTTACAGTCATTAATTTACTGACCCACCTAGTAGAGCAGCCCATTATGGAGGAAGCTGGCGTCATCAGAATGGAACCTCCAGGGTGACTATGTTTTTACAACATGTGTTTCATTAGGTGCCCATAAATACACAGTGTAATAGAAATATGGAAACTGTTAGCTGTGATTTAAAAAAAACAAAAAAACAAAACATCTATGCAGCAACAGTGAAAGCACATGTAGCACAGAATAGCAGGGAGCCCTGGGGATAAAACCTGTAATGCTCATGTTTTCTGTTTTCATAATGGTGAGGCATTGTTCCCACGGATTTGAACAGATTATGAGGATCAGAAGGTTGATCTCTTTCCAGTACACTTTTCCTCTGAAGATTTGATTTGGTGCCCAACTGATATAGTTTGCTATTTAAAGGGCAATTCATGTAAAACAACAAATTAAAAAATATAAATTAATATGTAAAAATGTTGATCAGACAAATGTGACACTAGATTAAACATCCATCACCAGGTATTCTTACGACTGTGATGCTCAATCTTGGAGTAAATGCACTCACAGGACACTTCATTAGTAACTTAGCTATCACTTGGGGTCCAACCCCATACTTGCTAGTACAGGTTTAAACCTCCTTTTCAGAACCGCTTTAATTCTTTGGCACAGATTCAACAACGTGCTGCAAACATTCCTCAGAGATTTTGGTTCAGATTGACATGATTGCATCAAACAGTTGCTGCAGATTTGTCAGCTGCACATCCATGATGCCAATGTTCCATTCTACCACATCCCAAAGGTGCTCTATTGGATTGAGATCTGGTGACTGTGGTGGGCATTTGAGTACAGTGAACTTACTATCATGCTCAAGAAACCAGTTTGACACGATTTGAGCTTTGTGACATGGCACATTATCCTGCTGGAAACAACGATCAGAAGATGGGTACAATGTGGCAACAATACTCAGGTAGGCTGCGGAGTTTAAACAATGCTCATTTGGTACTAAGCCCAAAGTGTGCCAAGAAAATATCCCCCACACCATGCTTTCATGTTTTTTACACCAAATTCTGGCCCTACCATTTAAAGGTCGCAGCAAAAATTGAGACTCATCAGACCAGGCAACGATTTTTATTCTTTTATTGTCCAATTTTGGAAGCCCATCCACTCCTAGGTTTAATGTTTTGTGCATTCAGAGATGCTCTTCTTCATACCTTGGTTCTAATGAGTGATTATTTCAGTTACTGTTGCCTTCCTATCAGCTTAAAGCAATCTGGCCATTCTCCTCTGATTTCTGGCATCAACAAGGCATTTTTGCCCAAAGAACTTCTGCTCACTGGACATTTTCAGTCCATTCTCTGTAAACCCTAGAGATGGTCATGCAGTAAAATCCCAGTAGATCAACAGTTTCTGAAATACTCAGATTAGTCAGTCTGGCACTAACAACGATGCCACGTTCAAAGTCACTTAAATCACCTTTCATCCCCATTCTGATGTTTGGTTTGAACTGTTGAGTGTATAAGATTGATTAATAAGTCCAATATGCTCATGTATTTGTGTTACAGAGGAAAACAGGGCCGGATACATCATGGAAAGAGAAGTTGGGATGGCCGCAGGTTGCAAAGTAGCCTGTATATGTGCAACACCTATAGTCATAGACACTCATAGACACACCCTCTATGAGATCTGCCAAGTGGATGCATAGAAGGGTATCAGCTGAGCCATCAGCATCACTTTGTGGACTGAACTAACACTCTGCTTGATTCCTATCAGCTCGGATTTACACATGCTGGTTTTATGAAATAGACTTCATTTCTAACAATATACATTAAAAATGCAGTCTATATAAAAACAGTGAGGTAACATATAATAATGTTAACTCTGACAATTTCTTTTACATTTTATGTAATCAAAACAGCAAGCAATTTAAAATCCCACGTCTTTGCAATTATACTTGTGCACATTCCCAACATCAAAACCGAAATCCATGCAATTAAAAGCGGATTATTAAGGGTGACACTTGTTTGGTTCCAGTGAAAGTTTTATTAAACGCCGAGCCAATCTCTTCACTCAGATTCCCATGAGACTGTGCAGACGGTACGTGCTGATGGGGAGCAACAAGAAGCTCCATCTGTACTGGCTCAGCCTGTCTCAGCCTCGATCTCGCCCATATGCCAGCTGCAGAAAATATCTCTGTCTCTACAGGGCTGGTTTGCTGCGTGCTGCACTTTAAATGAGCTACTCTCAAAGCACACTTTCATTTTTATTAAGATAAACGACAACTCTGTGATGTATTTACAACTTCAGCTCCATTCTGGTGCTGGATACTGTCAGGTTGTGTGGTGGGAGGAGTGGAATTTATATTTGTCTGAGAAACAAATGATTTTCTATCTAAATTTTTAAACTGACATTTGACTAATAAAATTAGACAAATTCTTTTCAACAGAAGTTAAGTTTGGATTTGTGTGGGATATGGGTCAAGTAAGGCTAAACAGGTCAAGAAAATAGAAATGTAATAAATAAAAAAGATTCGGAATATGATAACAGTATGCAAACAGTACAAAGACAGAGCAGAAAACCTGAATACAATGACTGTGGATATGTTACATGTTCCAGACATAAAAAAAAACCCCGCAAAAAACCTAAAAAAAAAAAAAAAAAAAAAAAAGATAAAGAAAAAAACACTGTTACGCATGAAGCAAGGTTACACATGTTACACATGAAGCAATTAGCTGAGGAAATGATAAGTAGTCATGAATAGCTCAAATTCAAGCAGTCACAAACACCGTTATGGGTCAGTCAATACTGTAAGTCTTAATAATCTGATGATGAACCATTTCACTGATTTTTAAAGAGCTATAATTGTCATATTTTGGTCAAAGTAGGACTCTGGATTTAGAGTCAAAACACCGTTGGCAGTTTTAAAAGGTTTATTAAAAGACAGCCAGTTCTCAATAAGGAGATGAAACTTGAGACTTTGTTTTGACAGAAGCGACACAACCGAGAGCTCTGTGAGAGAGGAGAGGAGAAATTAGCTGAGGCAAAGATGGATATGTGTTTTGTGGAAAGAGGTGGAGGATTGGATTAACTGTCTTACTTGGAGGCTTGAGTGACTGAGACTCAGGAGGGGTCTTTGGAGGGCAGGTTAGTTTGCAAAAGGGTGAATAGTGTGACGATGGAGAGTGGACAGGCATGTAAGTCTCAGGTAAGTCCTTTGCTTTATGTGTACAAGATTCGGAAGGTAAGTGTCTGGTGGTGAACTCAGATTTCCTTGGAGCAGCAGGAGTGGAACAGAACAGGTTTCTGTGGCTTGGCGCGGGCTGGCAACTGGATGGCAGATGGCGTAACAAAGTTAGTCGACAACAAGCAGAAACACAGGTAGCAAACAAAGAAGGCCTGATTACTACAACAGTAAAGACAATGTGGCAGAGAGCTGCTGCACCATCCAGCCCTTAAATACCCAGGAGTTTATGAGGAAATTCGAAACAGGAGTGAGAAGGACAACCCGAGCAGAAGAACTCTACAGAGACCACTACTCCACCTAGAACTCAAAGAGACTTTTACAAAGAGAGAGAGGAACAGAAAATAAAACGAAAACCTCCAGAGCTTGCCCAGACCATGACAGTAATGTTACTGATAATATTCACGTCAAACCAACACATAAGCACAGATGGGAGAAACCAGCAAGAAAACACCTGCTCTCATATACTTTGGCAAAAAGGATTTGTTTATTTTGAAGGTGAGGCATTATGGAGTTACACCGTGAGACCGTCGAGTTCCTTTGACCTTGCTGTCTGTCTGAGTAAACTGGTACACGGTTCACAGGTTTTGTTTCTGCTGGCTAGGTGGACATTGTAACGCCTGTGTGCACTGAACCAAGTGTGGAATTCTCAAATCACATGAAAAATTACTCCCATACCCCTGGCGTCGTCTATTCAAATGCATCGCACAAGGTAAAACGGCTGACGGTGCAGCTGCCATCTCCCGCTACAGACTCTTGACCAGCTTTAGTCAAACCCCCACATCCCCCACAGTAAGTGGTTTGCTCATGGTAATGGCCTTGCCTGAGAAAACAAGCCAGTGACACCCACTCAAGCAAAACACAAGTAGACAGCTCAGTACAAAAATGCAGGATTTATTTTGATAATGTGTTTTTACATGAATAATTGTATAAACCGATTAGCCACAACATTAAAATCACACACCACAAAGTGTTTTGGCAGTTTTACAAAATAACTGTTTTAATCAGAGTATGTAAATCAGACATCTTAAGGGTATGAACTCTTATCTGACAGTATCTGTTTACAGGTCAGCTGTTGCTGGAAAAAATACAATCAAATGCATTTAATTATTTAGAATTCAGTTTTGAGTGAATTCCTCCTTCAATATGAAGAAGAAATCTTTCAGTCCCTCTAATACATACATTAGGAGAGGCAATATTCACCTGCCCAAACCCATTACCACAGTCGCTAATTATTTGTTCCTTAACTTCCCTAACTTGAGGTGTCAGAACATGTTACATAATTTCAGCTACATATGTTACATAATATATATGAACAAGGCAGCTCATTCAGTGAAAACAACAAACTTTCGGTTCCAGTCCAGTGAGAATTTTAAAAAGACAATTTAATTATCATGAAATAAAGACACTATAAAAATATTATGTGGAGATGGCAATTCTGTGTGAACTCCTTAAGAAAGGTGTGAAAAGATTTCTTGACAGTGTGCTAATGAACAACAACCAATGCACACAAAACAAAAACTTTGCTTTGCTTTAATTTCATTTTAAGGTAGCAGATTATTTTAATTGTGTTTGCCAGTGTAAAACTCTTTAATTAGCTTTCTTCTTTAAATGCCGGAATATATCCAGTCAATGTAACACAAAGTTCTACATAAAAACCTGCTCTGAAAACAAGTGATTCTAATGAATTCTATTAACATTTAGAATAAGGTCTGGCATTTTGAATTGGTACATGGATAATGTGAATATTATGCTCCCAAGGCAAATTAGCCAAGTTTAAAACTCTTTAAAAACATACCCAGGTTGCCATGGTAATCTGCCTCAGATCTTATATAAAGTATATAGTACATCTTTTGTTCTTCATCTCCAAGCTTGTAGGTTGTGATCACAGCTTGTAATTATATGCAGGAATCTTAGAGGCCTAGAGGTAATGGGATACTTCTGAAGGACTTCAAAGGCCGGTATGGTGTAATAAATACATTGAGGAAGGCAAAGACATTGATTGTGGGCCTGCTATATCTTGACACTTACATTCAGCAGGAGTGCTGGAAACAGCACTGCGCTCTGAAAGGAAAGCTACAAAACAAATTGATAGACTGCTTGTGACAGATGGGTAGCAAAGTGGCCCAATCTGGCAACAAGGCTAGAAATACTGCAGGTTGTCAGGTCTTGACAGAGCTGGTCTGGGTGCAGTTCAGGTCTTCAGCACTGCAGATCTCAGCCCTTATGAGGATGAAAATTTTTCTTTAAGATCAATAAGCCATTCATCATTAACCATGGCTGTTTCATATGAAATCGAGGAGTATTAGATTTTATCTAATCTCTGACCTACACTTCCAAATCCAGTTCTCCAACCTTTGTGACAGGACTCAATATCATGCAGGGAAATTCACCTGCACACCTGCAGCCTGAAACACTGCTCTGTTTCCATTGATATCCTGTAACACCATTTAAAAGTTATTTGAACAGTGTGAAATCTCAAAGGGTATGTCCAGCAAGATGGGAAGGGTGTACGATTTGAGCCCAGCATTGAACAAAAGATCTAAGGAGCAGTGTTAAAGACAAAGCTAGTGCTGGCTGCTTAGCATATTAATGAGAACCATGCTTAAATACTGTGAGCATACCATTAGTCACACACATTATAATTCTCCTAACCACATTTATCGAGCCAACGGAAATCTATATCCCGCTGTTCTTTTAATTGCACTAGTTGAAGGGATCCCTCTAACTCACTTGTAAGGTCAGTGGCACAGCTGTTGGAGAGAATTTAAGTGACTTGGGGAAATTACATTTCAGAGCCAAGCAGCCAGCATAATGGATGATTTTATCATTTACATCAAGATTTGTTTAATTTAAAAGCAACCAATGAATTGTTACAGTAACAGAAAGAAAGAAATATTTACAAAAAAAAAATGCATGTTAAATCCATGGCTCCACAGAGCATGAGCAGCAAGTGGAAGAATTTCAGAGTCAGCAGCCACTGCATACATGCTGGCTCTAATAACAGCCTCCCGTGATGATCCCTTCATTACACACTGATGGAAGTTCTTACGAAAATGCGTAATGTATTCGCCCCTGGGCTCACAATAAATGTATGTAAAACAATGTTTCAGGTTTAATGAGTGTGAATACAGAAAGATAATTTTGCACTAATGGGCAGATCTGGAATTTCTTTTAAGGTTTAAATTTTTTTAGGCTGTGGACTAAAGTTCAAATGTTCATTTAAGGAAATTAGAGTTCAGTAAAGGGATGGAACTAAGTACACTTATGCTTTTCCGGTAACACTAATATAATAATATGGTCTGCGACTAAGGGCGTAATTCCCCTGTAATTAAATGGAATTTCAATGTATTTTATTTGACATTACAATGTAATTATATTTACCTACAAATACTTAAAGGTAGGTACACTAGCATAAGGGAGTAACAAGTGAGGTTTGTACAGGAAACAAAGAAATAATTATACTGTAAGTAATTTTAAGTAATGTGTAAGTAATTTTACGTAGTGCATGAGTAATTTTAAATATTGTAAGTAATTTTAAGAAGTGTGTAATTTTATGGTAATTTTGCAGAGAAATTATTAAGAGTATTTCCCCATCTTACAAGTAGGCTGTACTTTTCAGTGCACGGGACATATTATGGAGTGGATTAATCTTGCCTTTTTGCATCTTTATTTAATATTCATTACATTGATGTGCATGATGGTTGTACTATTATGAATTACACCCTTAGTCAAGGGCCGTATTATAAAGTGTTACTGCTTTTCCTTATATTTTGTCATATATGTTGCAGTGGTGAATTTTCATATTAAAGCTCAAATAATGAGGTCAGTACAGTATATACAGTATTCCCTGTGAGACCAATGTTTCTTTCTACTCTTAGGTCTGGCTGATGTTGACGAGAGCTTTTCCTCACATGGTCAGAGACACAGCTGTATTCTGACTAAAAAGTTTAGCTAAACCTAAAAGATGAGGCTGTTCCATCTATAAAGGGTAATGCTGAGGAGTCAGAAACGCAAGCTCTAAGCAGCACATCACTGAAATGTTTCTCTTGTATTGATAAGTGAAGTGAATTGCGACTACAGCTTCAGTGAAGAAAATGGGCATATTTACCATGTAACAAAACTGCTTTTTACAATTCTAGTAAATCTAAGACTAAAAGTGGTCATAGCGATAGTGCAGAGAGATACTATACAGCCACTTACCTTTGCTATTTTCTGACAGCAGAGGTGCCAACAAATAAGATTACTTGTAAGTGTTTTCTGTACTGTAATATTTATACTTGTGTTAAAAAATCTGAATACTTGCTCTACCTTGTTACAATGACCTTGTTCCAGCACATCAGATTTGGAATGCAGGAATGATTGTAAGTGATGAGGTTTAGCTCTAAGCTAATGCTGGTTAAGAATGTAGAAATTGAAGCTGCTCATGGGTACTTACTTTCAAAAGAATGAATAAAAAGAACTAAAGTTCAAAAGAACTAATAATTCTATAAACATGCATGGACTCACTTAGAGCTACTCATACGTTTTAAAATTGTCTGCTAGTTAAGTCTTTAAGCATTATGGGGTGTTATAATAAATCAAAATTTGTAGCTCACAGGACTGTGAGGTCAACATCAAAAATGAGACAAGTCACTATTAATTTTTAGAGACAGATTAACAGATAACTTAGCATACTGTAAAATCTCAGCAGGTATTCACTTACCTCACCACAACATGTGTACGTAGTGTGCTCACGGAGTATTTCTTCCTCTTAGGTTATGACTTTAGCTCTATGTGATTGCAGTGATGGCAATGGGGCCAGAAGGCCTGGTGTAAAGTCGTACATCATGCCACTTCAGCTGAGAGGGGAGGGTGAGGGGACGGATTGTGTGAAAGGCATTCTGTCTGATGCATCTGGAAGGAAAAATAAACCAGCGAGTTAAGAATAAAAGCAGAGAGCTGGAGGAAATGTGATGGAAGGTTTGAGGTTGGAAGGAGGAGAATCATCAGCAAGGGATAAGATCAGTGTTGGATTAAGATCAGAAGAAGATTACAGCGTGATTACTGAGATATTAAGCATTACTAGTAACAGAGCCCAGGGCAATTGCCTGAGTAACCAACAGATGTACAGTTCTAATGTATAAGATTAAGACATGGCATTCTAAACTGATAAAAGAGGGCTCGTTGCTGGTATTGTGTATGGGACTCTTTTTTTCATTGCCATATTTAATGTGTACTTTCCAAATTGTTTCACCTACAATAGTACAGAGCCTGAAATAAAGGTTTACACCACCTCAAAATGCATAAATAATTCCCACTTTTAAGCCCATACTGACAAATACTGTAAGCAGAGGTGAGGTTTTCTATTTCCCTTTCCAATCTCAGCCTGTCCTCGCTGTTGACAAGATGTCCGTCATGTTTTATTCAGTTTCATCCATGTCCTTGAGCAAAGCAGGAGTCTGAGCAGAAGGAAACACAAGTGAAACGGCTTCATTTTGCCCAAGAAAGAGAGCAAAAAAAAGAAAAAAAAATGCAAGATGAAATGTTTGGCTGGTATGCAATGCTCCTTCTTTTAGTCCTCGAGCAATGATGCACTGGCATTGTTTAAATAAGGTATTCTCACAGACCTGCGAGTGATGAATTGCACTGTCAGTTGCGGTGAAATAAGAACAGAAACCTTTCTCTGAAAAATAATATGCCACAGAAGCATTACCTCCTCCTGTACTGAAATGTCTTGACACTGATTATATACACTACCTCTAAACATAGATGACTTTAATAGAACAAGAAATGTGAGAACAGGCATAGGAATATGACAGGGGTTTACCTAGAGGTAAGTCTGTAAGAACAAGGGTAATGCTGTAAAGAGCATGCTTGTATACCTTGTTTGTATGCAGTGTGAGTGTCTGTGTGTGTCAGTGTAAGGATTCTGGGAGAATAAGAGAATTGTAAGCTATCATAACTAAGTGCCTGTCAAATTATCCCTTCATTGCAATTACACCACCATGTATTTCACCACTTGTCTGTTAAGCAACAGTTGCTTTCTCCTGTCAAACCTTTGCCCACCCCCCACTTGTGCCTCACAGCACTTCGGCTATAGTCCATTGAGCCAGATATGTGTGTGTGTGTGTGTGTGTGTGTGTGTGTGTGTGTGTGTGTGTGTGTGTGTGCATAATAAGTGTAAGATAGACACACAGCCTGCTAATATAATGAGCTATGTCACAGAAAGATAGCGGCAGAAAGGTGGCATGAGAGACAGAGGAGGGAACAAAGAAGCAGCAGGAAGGAGGCCAAGTTCCTAACTAAACTTCTGCATATTGTTGGTAGTTGTTGCATCACTGTGGAACAGAAGAATAGAATATCTGGAGATTTGGAAGCCAGAGGATTGTTTGGAAATTGAAGGCTTACAATAATCTTTTCTGCAAAGCACAATAGAGACACTGCACACGGATTGTTTTAACATCACTTAAACATACTTCATGACCATTTATTTGACAATTCAGTATTACATGGCATGATATTTTGGAACTCAAACACTGATGTCACAAATGTAAGTTTCTTCTGAGAACAGATCTGAGAAAGAGAAAAAAAAAATGAAATGCCAACCTAACCACATGTCAAATAGTGTCTGTCCTTTTTTTGCTGATTCATGTCATCGACCTGCTGGGAGCTGAATGAAAAGGTGACTGTTGCCCTTGTCTGTTCCATGTAGTTACCTCTGCTTTGATAGGCTGAAGCTGACAACATGTTATGCCTGGAAAAAAAAAAGGATTATGTTGACCCTGCAAGTGCTGTGAGACTGAAAGATAAACTACAGATGAATGTCGACAATCAAAGGAGGTGTAAGCTAGACAAAGATAAGATTAGCATACAGCTGAATGACCCTTACACAAACACACATAACAGTGACAACTCATTATATTGTTTTATCTCCATGTGTTCTAGCCTCCTGCAGAGCAGCACAGCACAGGAAAATGTCAATCTGTAACAGACCTCCTTTACACACAGTAGTTAAAAGGGAGATGGATAAAATGATGCCCCTTTATCAAGGGAGTTTTAAAATCAAATACCTATGATGTATTTGATAATTCGATATAAATATATACTATGTAATGTCATTTTAGACTATTTATTTTATGAGCACATTTTCAAGCATGCATCGTATATGGATCGTGGTGATTTTGCTTTAGTGGCTGCAGTCTAAATTGTATGGGTCTTATGTCACAGAGTCTTTGGTTGCTGTGTTTACTTTATATCAATTCTAGTGATTTTAGTTTTCTTGTGTTTTGGTTCATGTATATTTAGTAGTGAAGTGGGGCTCCATAGTGTAGTGGTTTACATATTCACTTGACAAGTGAAATGTTGCAGGTTCAGTTTCAGCTGCAGACACATATCCCTTGGGGTTGTGTCAGGAAAGGAATCCAGTATAACACTGCCAAATCAAACATGTGGAGCTACCTGCTATGGTGACCCCGTGTGATAAGGGAGCAGTAGAAGTAGCCTCCCTCTCTCATACTGTGTTTAGGCCTTGTTTCCTTGTATATTTTGTTTAGTGTTAGTAGTCATGGCTCTTTGGTTATTTTCCTGTTTTACTCTTTAGTGTCCTGTGTCAGTTTTGCTTCCTGTATGTCCTTCCCTAATTCCCTGATTAGTTTTGCCTGTTGTTAATTGTGTTAGCCTGTGTTCCTCTCCCTCCTGTTTCTCATTAGTAATCAGTCTTTTGTGTATATGTAGCTTTGTCTTCCTTTTTTCCACAGTCAAAGTATCTGTTATTATCCCTTGTGGGCTACCCTTTGTGATCCCTGTGCTTTTGGATTACTGTTTGTTTCATATTTTTGGACTTGTTTTTTTTTTTTTTTCAACTTGAATAAAAGGCTCATTTTTGGTTATTCTAGTCTGCCTTCTGTGTCCTGTATTTAGGTCCTCACTCCTGCAATCTCTCACAAAGGGCTATGTAGAACTGAAAAAAAAAGGCATTCACAAGATCAAAAAAGCAGTGTATAACTCGGACTAAATGTTACTAAACTGGAGTCATTCAGTCAAAAAAAAGAAAAAAAAATGTATACATGCAAATAATTTCTGCAAGATGTTAGAAATAATTTTCATGTCAGTTCTTCCAATGCTGAGACATTTTCCACAAAACCAAACATGACAGCCTCACAATGGCATTAGAGGAAAAGTCAGGGAATCACTAAAAATTGCTGGATTAATTTTGTGGGGACTCGTTTTCATATAAAATTACTTTGTACTAAATGTGGGTAACATCACAGCAAAATAACTATCATAGAAAACAGATTCTGCAACTATTTTGCCACTAAGAAACAGATTCTTACTATAATGGTTCAGCCTCAATTGTTATCCACATAGAACTAAACCATAAGAGCACATATGTTGCTAGCCTTTCTATAAAATCAGCTGGGCTTGAAATCCACCAGACATGCTATTTTTTGTATAAATCAAAGTTATTATGTTCTTATATTATATTATATTATATTCTCAAAGTAGAATGCATCAGTATAAACCTGATGTTGTGTCTGGCAGATTTAACACTTTGGAAAGTAATCTTCCTACCCTCGAGTGCAATCAATACATGTCATGTGAGCGTGTCGATCTGATATTTCCAGACTAATGTGTCTGCAAGTGCCTTTGCATCTATGTGAATCAATGGAGTTTCAACACATGAAAAGCTTTGAACAGATTTACTGATTTACTGTGACAAGAGAGAAGCTGTGTATCTGCTTCCACATACCTCACTTTTTCCTTCTATTTAATTTTTTCCTCCATAAAAAAATGAAAACAAACACAAAACAAACAAACAAACAAAACAAAAAAGACAGACAAAAAAGAAACTTCAAAATAAAAAACAAAGTCCTTTGGGATGATTTTCAAAATCCACACAAACCTCCATCAGGATGCAGTCTACCCGGATCATGTCAAGGTTTCTGCTGTGTTCAAAATGCTGAAATGCTGTTTTTGAATTAGGAGCCAGTCATTCTTTGTCAGCACTGTAGCTTTTCATTTTTGGCTGCCTGTACAAGTTTCTCTCTAATTTCTTCTCCCAGCAGAGAAGTGCACAGATCTACACTACAGATGAGTGTATACAAAGGAAACAACTGTGCCATATATTGAACATATGATGCAATATCCCTGAAATAAGCAACTTGGCGGTGCAACAGTGTACTCAAATCAGGCCCTTTAAAGTCTGCAGTGTAACTGTTTTTGTGTTTTCTGTAGTCACAGAATAATTTTTTCAAAATGAGCTGTTTCTGTGCGTATAACTGTTGTATCTTATTGTCATTGCATGTGTTTCACAGAGCACTGTGTGACACTGTATGCTGACTTAAACAGGGATTCTCAATGTGATGGATTTTTGTTGATGGGACTGTATTAATTTCACCTCATATTTTTTAGTAACTGGACCAGTGAAGCTTTATTTACTCTGTCTAGATCTGAGAAATCTCCAGGAAAGAGACATTCAAACACTACCATGACTATCGTAATATTTAACACAAGAACATGGCAGAAAAAGATAGATATATCCTATGTCTATTCTGTAAACAAAAAAAAAAAAAAAAAAAAAAAAAAAAAATACACTTTAA
>VUQS01043356.1:30685-46998 GCA_015108495.1 Heterochromis multidens
AACATGGCAGAAAAAGATAGATATATCCTATGTCTATTCTGTAAACAAAAAAAAAAAAAAGAAGATGAAATACTCAAGACTCTTGAACCTCATAACATTAGCACTACTCTGCTAGCAATCCCATTTTCAATTTTAGAGTCCGAGTCACATTCCTGACAGCTGCTTTATGAACCAAAGTGAAGAATGAGAAATTGCTTTCATTGACTTGAAAGCTCCAAACCACTGATGTCACAGATGTCTAACAGTCACAGCCATTTGTTGGTGATATTCTCAGAACATACTAGGTAAGGCGACAGTGGGAAAAAAAGATTTAAAGGAATAGTTTAACACTCTTAAAAATGCACTTGCTTTTATGTGACGAAAAGACTTACGTCTATCTTTGGACAGAGCCCGACTACTTATTACAGCTCAGTAATAATATGGTAATAGTGGGATAATAAGGTGGAAAAAGAAGGTAATGATAAGGAAATAGCAAGTTATTACCACTTAATTTCCAAAGTAATATCCAGGTAATATCAAAGTAATTATCTTGTATTGCCAGTGGTCATAGCTGAGTAATATTACATTGAAATTTATGCAATTGTGTAATTAGAGGTCAGAAACTGGGGAAACAGGTCCATGCCTATGAGGTAAAACCAGTTAGTAACAGTATAGTAATATTTTGGTAACAATATGATAACATGTTAGCAATAAATTGACAATATCTGTGCATTAGAATTTTTATATACTGACTTGTGGTAGTAGCCTCACAATAATAAGGTAATACTGATTGATGCTTTAACATATTAGGATACTTTTACCATTATAATGCTGATATTCATCCTACCTCATGTCCCCAGCACTGTTCTTTGTTTGAGAGTAACAGTGTAAATAATATGTTTAATGTTGTCCTTTGTTACCTCTAAACACCTGTGAAAATTCAATTCAATTCAATTCAGTTTTTTTTTTTTTTTATGTAGTGCCAAATCACAACAGTCACTTTAAGGTATTTTATATTGTAAGGTAAAGACCCTACAATAAAAAGAAAAAACCCATCAATCAGACGATCCCCTATGAGCAAGCATTTGGTGACAGTGGGAAGGAAAAACTCCCTTTTAACAGGAAGAAACCTCCAGCAGAACCAGGCTCAGGGAGGGGCAGCCATCTGCTGTGACTGGTTGGGGTTGAGGGCAGGGAGACAGGACAAGTAGCAAGTAGTAGTAGTAGTCTACAAGTAATGACATTAACATTACGTGTGTGTGTGTGTGTGTGTGTGTGTGTATATTTAATGTTAGAGTTTCGTGATAGGTCGTCAAAAGCCTTTGCTTAACATTACATCACACTTTGTTGTGTGCCAGCTGTTTCAAAAGATTCCCATTTTCTTTTTCATGCTTTATGATTTGGTGTGCACATTTTTAATCATAATGTGCAATTATCTGAAATTTATTACTAATAGCCCAGACCTGCAGTATAATATGTACTCACCAGGGCAAAGAACCTGTACAGCCTGGCCTAAACAAGACAAGCTGCAGAGTAAAATGCTCCACTAAGGCCATTCCACTCACACAGAGGTAATGAACCTAAAAACTGACGCAATTCTACTAATGGCTTTCACTGACCCTGGGCATAATGTGTTGTTGCTTGTTTAATGGCATATTCCAAACCTTCCATTGGGATTTGATTTTCAGATCAGGTCCTGAGTGAATCATTAGGGATGATAGGAGAAGGAGGAGGCTGTAAAAGCCAGAATGCCTGAGGCCAACGTCTATCAGTCTTCTATTGCAAGCTCATGCATAATAAGCATTGGCACGGCTCTAGGTGATGCATCTGAAGCATATGGCTCTGACAGCATCACACTCTTAATATTAGGCTGCTATATCACTGCTGATCTGTATCAAGATCCTACTAACTTTGAGGAGAGGACAATGGTGGCTATGATGACACTGAAGACTACGGTACAGTGACACAGCAGGGGAGGAAGAAAACACCAGTATGTACAGTGACAGAAGTATTGTTTTCAAAGCCTCTGGATAATTTCCTTAACTGAATTGAATTTCCAACTAAAACCATTTCCTACAAATCTGATGGTATTATGTAGACACTTATTTGAAGATCCTTTTGAGAAATTAAGGGTTCTTTCTTTGATTTTGTTGTTTTCCATATTTCTTCAGACTTTTTAGCTGCAAAAATTTTTGCTGTTGTTTGTTGAGTAACCATGTCATAGAAAATCATGCCAAGATCAGAGTTTGATGGGGAATAATTTTAATTTGTTATTGCTTGTTGAAACAAGAAATAAATAAAGAAAAGCATCATGAATTTCTAATAAGGTCTACTGCCTCATGGCTATTTGTGTTTGAACAATTTTTGGTAGGTGTCAAGACTTTCTATTAACACCTGTGCATTTTTGTTTAATTTTGTTAACTTCATACCTTCTGCCTTGGCACAGAACATTTAGGGTTACCTTCATCTGGCTGTAGTTTACCTGAAAGAAAAGAGCAAAAAGGGAGCGATAGCCCACAGCAAAGAAGATGAAAATAAATCATCACTGCATTGCCTTAGGCTCAGACCACAAGCTTGCCTTGCTTAAAAGTGCAAAGATGAATAGTTTGCTATCACTCACATGGGAACTATTTGCAAAAGAATCTTTCACTAGTTTCCCCGGTTATCTCCTGAAGCATCAACACAACGCCTCACTCCTAATTTATTCACATTTCAGGCACCATCCACACCATCTCCAGGGGGAGATGATGGGAACTGTGTACCCACCTGCTTGCCTCCCCAGAAACACATTAAAGAGCTCAGAGTTTAAATCCTCTTCCAGGAGATCACTCAGAGCTCCCTGTCGAGGCCTGTGAAGCTTTGCACAGATCCTGCCGCTGCTAGGCTTTTCCCAAAATGCTGCAGCAAGCTGACGGTGCACCAAGCCCGATGAACAGCTGAGAGAAACTGAGAGACATGCTGCTGTCACTGTAAATAAAACCTCTTCACTGGCTGAAAGAGAAAGTCAAGAGCATATTTGCCTTCTCCAACTTGTGTCTTAAAATTTAAACTCGTGCTTGGTTGATGCTGGTGTCGTGCAGAGAAATCATTCATGCACAGTGCTTTCTGCTATATTTCACCTACTGTGGTATGCATTAAAGTCTGCCAAATTCTTAGTTGTCACACATCTAAGTAAGAATTACTATCTGCCTGTTAGACTGACAGACAGCTGGGTTAAAGATAATTTGCAAGCACAATTTGAAGTGGGTGAACCATGGTACTTGTACTACTGAGGTGTGTTTAACTGTTTTCGTTATGACATGACAAGACATCTCTCCTACTATATGCTGTTCATCTAAACAATTTGGTCTACTTAAGTGCTGCTGTTCTCACTTAAACACACAAAAGCTGAGCAGCCATCCTACGACTGCACTAACCAATCTGAAAAAGCATTTTTTCTAGCAGCTATGCGGTGCCAAGAAATGCTCTGATACTTGGTTTTAACAGTGTATAATAATCATTAGTGTATGAAAGCAAAACACTGATTATGGACCATAAATGCCAGACTTACAACCCAGCCCAACAGCTACAGTAAGCAGATGATTTGCAATAAAGGATTTAAAGCACTCTGGATTAAATTACAACTGAGAGGGATCTGCATTCACGGGAGAAACAAGAGCTGGCTGCATTGCTCTCATGTTATATTCCAAGCACTTAATGTATTGTTAGCTTGGAAAAGCATGGAAATGAGTTTAAACCATCACATTTGGTCTCTGGCTACCAGAAAGCAAAGAGCTGTTAGCATTTAATGCACTAACAAGAACACATGTCAAGGGATTTGACAAGTCCCTTAGAGTGCTTCTTTAAAAAGTCTTATCAGTGTCATCTAATTCTTTTGCTAATAAGAGTTCTGTCTTTGCCTAAGGAGCTTTCACTGTCCTTCAGAAGTGAGGGACGGGAACCAATCAGTACACTTGCACAGGCATTACAAGCATGCTGAGAGAAAGACATACACCATGTCATCTGTCTACCCTGACATCAGCTTCAGAGCATCTGGATAGAAGTTATGTGTACTGCTGGTGCTTCCAAGCCAGGTCTTTGGGCATTGTTATTTAGTGAATGATATGCCAGGATAATTTTTCATTAATTTTTTCGGCGGTCTTACTATTCAAATAATGATTTTAGGCTTGTTGAGTGTTTCTTGGATTGCAGCTTTCTCTAAGTCTGTTGAAGGATGCTGTGCATGAGTGAAAAAAACAAATCTCAAAAGCAAGAGCCTGCAGATCCATGTCTAAATGTTGTAGTTGTTTGCTGTTTCACCTGGGAGACATTCAAAAAATGTATTTGTAAAAACCAGCAAAGTGGGCTACTGCTATTTGTGTTTGTACTGTTGTTGATCCTTATAGCTTAGCCCCTGCCATAGAGAAGACATCGAAGTCCAATAATGTCTTTGTAGTGCAGTGAAACTAAGTGTTAAAAACAATTATGAGACTCCACTGCAGCCATTGTTTCTGCTGTCTTTGATCTCTCTTTGATATTTTTCTTCCTTGTGTTGAACTCCACTGTGGTTCCAACACATATTAACATTGCTGCTGAGAACTGGGCTGAGTACTGCATGCAAATCTGTCTCTGTAGCCTCTGTGTTGGTTGAATTCCCATAATCCTTCTCCCTGAATAGCCATAGAGCTATACAAATGTACATACAATACAAAAAATCCAGCTTAAGGTCAAACTACTGCATTTCTCAAGAGATGGGGAATGCAATCCCAGACCTTGGTCCAGACTGAAATATATCAACAGTGATGAGATGCACTGATGTGAAATTTTATACAGATGTATTCACAAGTCCCAGAAACTAAATTCTGTAGAGTTCGGTCATCCCCACCACTGGCAGCAGGTTGGTGTCTTTGGTTGTTTTTGACAAGAATGGGATGGAATGCCATGCCATTTGTTTCAGATATTCACAGTCCACTGAGGACAGTGTCACTTTTTTTTTAAAACTCAGCCTGGAATGCAATGAAGGTAATTTTTTCTTTTTATTGCAAGCACTTGCTGGTCCTCCTGAAATTTAAATCCTACCCAGAGAAAAGTCCTTTTATGTAGATCTAACTTTTCTGCGGGATGAGAACTTTTATAAAACTATAAAACCTTTAAGAAACACAAATACAGACAAAAAATGAAGCCACCAGAAGAAAGAAATTATAAGAAAAGCTTGCCTAAGAGAGCTCAGGCCGAGTTCAAGAATAAAGGTGGTCATACCAAATATTGACTTTTAAGCTTTTCCATGTCTGGTTGCACATATTTCAATAAATTGCTGCACCTATTTCCCATTTCCCTAGCAAAATATAAAGAAATGAGGGGTAGCTGAAGACTTTTTCACAGTACCTCTAAAAACAGTGTTCATACACAGGACATAAATCTGTATCTTAGACGAAAATCTTGTTTTGGATCCATCTCTATCATCAAAAAACCATTTAGAAGAATGGTGTTCCATCCCTCCAGCAGAGATCTAGAGACTTGGAAAATCAGTGTAGAGGTTGTGGCTGGTTGGTGTGTATCGTTTTGAGACTTACTGATAGTAAGTCATTCAGTCATTTAAGTATGAGGAGGGAGAGTTTAGTCTTGTTTTCCCAATATTACAGCAGAAAATCTGGTTCATTTAGTATCTAAACTGGAAACATTATCAAACAGGGAGCCTTTACAAGCTCACAAGCTGCTTGTTTGTTGGTGCTGTTGTCCTGGGTTTTATCTAAATGAAGTTAACAGTAACTCACTCCAAATGAACCAAAAATATGTAAACACCTCAGAGGTGGGAAAAAAATTGCCATACAGGCCATGTAACCTTCCTCTGCACTATGTCAGGAGAAGAACGTGCTTTTCTTATTATCTGTGCCAAAATAATTAGAAATTAACTGTGAGGTTTACAAATGCTAGAAAAACGATCATTTCAAACAGCAGTCATATTAATGTTTTATATCAATATTGGGCCAGTGTGGCATTTATGCCAGACATACTGGGACTGAAATATAGTCATGCACTGACAGCAAAAATGATGACTGTTCCAGCAAGAAAGTCTTTCTCCTAGATAATGTGCTTCTTAAAGAAAATTACATTTAGACCTTTCAAATGACTGCCTAGTGTTAAAAATTGAGCAGTTACAGTATGACTCTCTTTATCCACTTTAAAAATTATATGCTAGTGGGCATTCATCAGTGGATCTTAACATTTAACATCAATACCCCTCCAGCTGACTGAGACACCGTAGATCTGAATTAAACCACCCATTACTTTGTTGAGCTTTTACTGTCAATTATCAGCGCTGGTCATTATTGAAATAGCAGCGAGCAGAGGTAAGAGATAAAAGGCTGTCCCCCCACCCGCCTCGCTCCTTTCCCCTCCCCTTCCATCTCTTAAGGGCTTCTCTTTGAAACATGGCTGGGAGAAAGGAAAGCACAATAGGTGTGCTATCAAGTGACAGGTGCCCTTGTTGTGCCTTTAGCTCACGCTGTGAACAAGCCCTCGGCCGGCACCCTCATAAAACATGAAAGGACTTGACATGTGTCCAGAATTCTTCAGCTGAGTTACAGGCACACAGTGACAGCCTTAAGCAGACGTGGACACATGTAGGTACAACCTCGTGTAGACACAACACAGAAGAACGCTTTTCCTTCACGTTACAAGGCACACGCCTGAAGAAAACAAACACTAGAGGCACACATTAGGAGATAAGCATATTAGAGAGGTTTTGTTATGCTGCATTATGTAAAAGGGGAATGCAGCATCTTGGCCAGCTAAGGGAATCAAACAGCTGCTACAGATTTAATTGCATGACTGACAGCTTTTCTTTCCCCCTCTCAGTGCTATTGTATGCATGATCCATCAGTAGAAATCAATGGGGAATTAGGCGTTACAATTGAAGTTGTGATGGTGATTGTCTGATAACTTTTTACCAACTTAGTGAAAGGCTGGTTCAAGTTTTACATTCACTGCTACTGATTTTTGCATTTGCTTTTGTGGTTGTGTGGCTAACTAAGAGGCTATTTATGCAAATCAGCAGCTGTGTGTGTGATGCATGTGGAACTACACCGAATTTAACAAAGTTAACAGAAGGTTAAATCAAATTGAGTTTTGCTCTGGGGTCCATAAGAGACACGTGAGGTACGTTGGCAGACGAGGTTGGTAAACTACATTAATTCTGAATTGTCCTTCTGTCACTACACTGTCAGTTTCCCTTTTAAATTATTCACTCTTGGTTTTTGCCCTCCATCTGCCACATATTGCTGTGTAAACTTTCCCTGACCTTTCGCAGTCCCCTGCGCATTCATTCATGAAATGCATTATTTATGCTACCATCGGCACATCACAGTTATTGTTTACATTAGGCTGTAAAATCATACAGCTTGCTATCAAGTTGAAGCTAAAGGTTCATGTGTAGTTCTACAACTATGCTACAATAACATACGAAGGTGAGGACAAAGCATGTTGTCTGAGTGCTATTCACACAACATGCACTGAAGAACAACAACAGTACATCTATATGCTCTGAAGGCTGAAGGGATTCCACTTTGATGCGCAGCAGCATGACAACTTCAGCTAAATGAACAGGATTTATACACATCTCTGTGACAACAACAGCTGTTTCTCTCACACGTTAAAGGCTTGTCTCTGTGTGGTAAGCAATCTGTAAATACTAAAAGGTGTGTATGTAGCAATCTGTTGATGTTTTGTGGGAGAGTAATTTTGAATCTGTGGAAATTTTACTTGCTTAATTTGTGGTGCTTAGCTATGAAAGCTACAGTCCTGCTGCATAATAGTAGTAGCAATCAAACTGTCAAAGGTTGTGCAACCAAGGTACAGATAATTGCAGAAGTGCACTGCATTTATAAAAAAAATAATTGGAGACCTTGTGATAATGACTTATCATCGTGTTTTTAAGAGTTAATTGATATCTGAAAGAATGTCCTGTGGCAGACTACATAGCAAAAAGAAACAGCAGCACCAGGGCTGCAACGATTCATCGAGTAACTCAAATAACAGCAAACGCCTGATGCAAATTCTTTGCTCCAGTGCTTCATTTAATCCACATGACTATACACTGCTCTGTGGCCACTGTATTTAACATGGATGATTATTACTATTGCACAACATGCTTACAATACATGATATGTAACAGGTCTGATTTGATGGCATGAAAAAATAGCAAAAACCAAAGTCAATGTAAAAAGTTTGGGGTCATTTTAAACAAAAGAAAAATGGGAGTGACCAGGAGAGTTTTAAATACTTTGATGAAAATCCTTGTCCTGCAGACTGCCTGAAGTCTAGAACTCATGAACATTACCAAATGATGTGTTTCCTCCCTTGAGATGCTCTCACAGGACTTTATTGCAGCCACCTTCAGTTGCTGCTTGTTTGTGGGTCTCTCTGCTTTCAGTTTTGTCTTCATTCACTGCTACTGATTTTTGCATTTCCTTTCGTGATTTGCATTAAGAAGCTATTAATGCAAATCAGCAGCTGTTGCTGATTTGCATGCTCTGTTGGTATGAGATCAGGTGACTAAATTGGTCATTGAAGATTATCCCATTTCTTTGCCTTGAGAAACTCTTTGGTTGCTTTTGCAGTATGCTTTGAATCATTATCCATTTGCACTGTGAAAGCGCTGTTTGATCAGTTTTGTGGCATTTGGCTGAATCTGAGCAGAGACTACAGACCTGTACACTTCACAATTCATCCTGCTACTTCTATCAGCAGTCACATCAATCACACCAATAAACACTAGTGACCTGGTTCTATTGGCAGACATATGCCTATGTCATACCGTTGCTCCACCATGTTTGACACATTTTAGTTTTTCAGCCAAATGATGGCCTGCTTCACTCATATCCACATCTCTCAGATCCTCATATTGAGAGTTCTAGTCTACAGAGGCAAAATTACAAAAACTGTCATTGTCCAAATACTTACCTTACCTGTACCTTATCTTACCTTATGTATATAAAGTGAAGCCCAAAACTCAAGCAAAATACTTTGGAATCTTGAACAAAATGACTAAAAACAAATCTTTCTTGAAACTGACAAAATAGAAAATATTACCTCTGCGTTTGAAAAATAAGGCTCACTCTGTGACCTGGCTGAGGAGGTTTTTGACAAGAGTTATTTCTTATGCATTTTAACATAAACACAACATACATACATACATACATTATATTATGCATATAGGTTTCTTCAGATCTATCCACACAATGATGGCAAAGCAGATAGAAGCAGATTCTTGTCCTATAGTTCAGCAACATGTTTGCTGTGAATGCAGGGCAACTTGGGAAATCGATGCCCAGGGGCTGCGGTGCCCATATGTGTACAGCTTAAACTGACCTTGGAGGCAAGATTTCAAGAATGTTTCACACGGGCAATATTCACCTTTTAAGGGATTAGCATTTTTATTCATAACCATTTGTTTGTTCAGCCCACAGTGAGAACACAGCTATTGGCTTGTTGTCAGTTTTAATGCTGTGAGCACAGTGATGACTGTTTGCACAGAAGCTGTTAATGGTCAGAAAGTAAATGGCTGTATAAACAAACAACTTCAGATGAGAAGTGAAATAACAGCTTCAAAGATTTTTAATTATATCAGTGTTACTACTTATACACAATGCAAAAACGTCACATTACATATTTCGACATAGTTCTGCTAAAAGTGGATGACACTTCCCTCAATTTATTTCCTGCTGTTGTACTTAATGACTCAGAAAAGCAGTCGGCACAAAACGAGCAGAGCTCATTGTTCAATGCCTAAAGGTATAGTACACCATTAAACAGTCATTTCAACATGCAACCTAAAGACATTTCATAAGCTATTGTACGGATCAAAGCAGTGCAATTATTTCTTTTTATATAAAAGCTTTTTTTGGACCAAAGCTGCAAGGAAGACACACAATTAGGTCGATAATTAATATATGATGAGTCTCCTAATGATGAACATACCCCATGCCTATTAAACCGACAAGACTTAATTAGGTTTCATAAATTCTTCACACTCCATAGATGCTGGATATTTATATTTTAGCCTAATCTTGTTCAGTGTTTATGTGACAACCATCACATAAAGGAAGGTATGTTCAGTGTAACCATTATAAAGCAAACCACAGCCAAAGAGCTCTGCAGCATACCATTCTGGACACAGATGCAGGGTTTTGTTGTAGCCTTTTCAGATTTTTCTTTTTTCACTTGAATGTTGGAGAATGCCTTCTCTCCCAGTTTCATTCTCCTTCAAAATATCTCAGTTATGACAGGAACCTGGCATCCACTGCATATCCATCCGAGTGAGTTTGACATGTGAATCGGCAGACACCCAATACAGTTGACCTCAGCATTGACCCCACACAGACAAGTACTGCAGGCTTGCATGGCTCTGACAAGTGCACATTTCTATCCATGCTTGCTCTCCTGAACCTCTTGAATTACTGCTGGCACAGACTGGTTTGGACCTTTTTTTTTCTTTTGCTCACACACACACACACACACAACTGACTGCATATCAGAAAAAGACTGACAAGATGGATTCTTTTTACATGTGATTTTTCCCATTTGGACAACAAACCAGTAACGCTTCTGTCAAAATAAACATCATAAAACAATGAGTGCAATGAGAGAATTATGATGAAGTCAGATGAAACTTTTATTTACCAGCTCCCCTCAAAGTAAGCTTTCACATAACCACTCAGCACTGTTCATTTTGAGTTACACATCTTCCTGTCTGTGCCAGCTGATTTGCAGAGAACAGCCTCGCTGCCATCCCATTTCCTGCATAGCAGCTATAATGAATCTTTTATGATTTCATAATACATCCAATTATTCCACCCCTGTTAAAATCACAGTGCACCACCTGGAACCACTTTGGCTTCCCTTTCTTCCAATTTCCCTGTCTCATTTGCTTGCATATTCTCACCAAATATGTAAATGAAAATAACCAATCTTAGAGGGCCAAAAGAGTAGAGAAGAATATTTAAGGCTTCTGCCTCAGACAACATAGCTGATCCTGCCCAAACACTTGTAACACTGGGAAATGTTCTTTGTTATAATAGTGTCTCCTAATTCAGACCAGCAGCGTTGCAGCATTTGACAGTCAATAGTCACAATTTAACTTCTGCAGTTTCTGTGTTGAGTGAGAGAAGGATAGAGCCATGCACTCCAAGCTTAGAAGCCTTTACAGAGCAAAGCAGAAGAAATAGAGGGAAGAGAGAGGCCAAGCTGCTGCAGTCCTTCCAACATTTGGTAATCGCTTCTCCACAAATCAAGTGATGAATTAAACCTGTCTGAGAAGCTGCTTTATCATAAAAGACATCCAAAAGCAAAAGAAGGAAGACTTACAATAAAACTCTAGATTGCCAATGTGCTTGCTGCACAAATATTCTGATTTATTTTCCAGCAGAGAAATTACATTTTATTTGCATGTCTCAGTGCTGTCTCTGCTTGCATATTGTCAGTGGCAGTAAGATACTGGAAATAACCTCTTCTCAATATGGTCCCATTAAATAATGTTTTACTTTAAACAAGTAAAGTTATGCACTAAGCCAACAGTCTAAGGATTATATGAAAGAGTACATTATGCAGTTTTTAAAAAAAATATTTATACATGAGTGAAACCTGTGCCAGATTTTTGAAAACACAATTTCCAGCTTGACTCTTTTTTCATTTGTTCTATTTCCAATTTCGTCCTTTATCATCCAACTGCTGTTGCCAGCTGTAGTAAAGAAAAAAATCAAGAGTCCCGATCAGTTCACATAGCCTGTTTCAGTTTCCACAGAGCTGGCAACATGCATTTACATATTAAGGAGGTCATATAGAACAGCATGCACACCACAGACACCAGACTGAAAAGCCCATTTTTGCCAAACTACACTGCTGTTCAATGCTTCATTTTGGGTTGCAGCCCTTTTTCAAGACCACTGAGCCTTAACTTGTTAATGTAATGATGCAAATTATTAAAAATATTTGTATGCACATTATTTTTAAAGAAGCTGATATTTGATGTATTGGTATGAAATCAGATTTTCAAGGAAACAACTAAAATAATTAACTCTTTCAACTACACACAGGAAACAAATCAAAGGAAAGACCTTGACCCCACAGGCAAGGGTTAAGGCCTGACAGTGATGTGACGCAGTGGATCTGTTATGCTTGGTCCTTAGAGAGAGGGATACAAAGGTGACTGTCAATAGAAAGTGTTAGTTGTTCACTCCCTTTAATCCAATGATGAAACATTTGCATCCTGATAGGAGGAATGGTCTCTTTGAGATTGACAATACTTCCACTCACTGGAAATTAGGGGGTGACTGAATGGTTTGAACAGTTTGGAGACAAAGTTAGAGAAGGAGGAAATGGTTTGATAAGGATGAGCATGATACAAACAATTATTATGGTCGTCAGATTAAGCAGATCTCAGTCAACTAGAACACCTATGGGAGATTTTGGACAACAGGCAACACAAAATGCAATATACCTTTACAGCAGGCTTGCTGCTGGATTTGAATCAGCGCCAATGCACCATAGCCCAATTTCATGCCCTCCATAACTTCATTATACAGTGCTAGTGGTCCACATAATAGAAAACAGTCTAACTCTAACCAGGCCTAGATATTTGTCATTAATTAGAGTCTTGGCTTGACCCTCAAGAACTGCAGGAAATCCACAATATTTAGCAGTTTCTTTAAAGTAACTGAGCCACTTTATAAATGAAGGAATGAGCAGGCGCTTGCCCCTTGGGCAATTTACCTTTGCAGTGTAAATTTAGAAATGCTAGCTCCCTTGTTTAATTTGCTTTACATGAGAGAGCTTCCTTTCTCCCCAAGGAGAAAGGAAGCTCTCAAACTGTGGTGTGTTCAATTATAACCGCAAGGAAACACTGTTTGTTTTTTACAGTTCAGATCATCGGTCACACAGATAAAGTAGATCATTTTTTACAATAAAATGTGAAAGACAGAAGGAAAACAGCAAGCTGACCTTATTTAAATGGACTACAAGAGAACATGTGGATAAACTCTGGGATGAAATGGACTCCTATTGAGCTTTTCCTTTTTTATGTCACAACTGCATTGTCTATAAATATTCCATTAGAGATTAAACAGCCCAGTAGATATTTTTTCTTTATTACTCTCCCTCTATTTCTAATCCCAAAAATTATTCAAACACACAGCACATATTGGATCCACCTGCTTTCTTTAATCAGTCTGTGTTTACTGTAAATACACACTTAGAAGCTCTGCACAGTGTATACGTACGTCATATTTAAAAGATCAAGAGTCCATTAGATTTACTTAGCAGAACCATAGAAAGTCTAAAAGATGGGTGTAGCCACTGTGATGTCACCTACTATTTATGAAGTCCTGTTATGATGCCATGAGCTAAACATGTTGTCCTTTGCCATCTTGGTGCTTTGAAACTGGATGTGAGGAGGGCAACTGACTGATTGACAAATTGTCAGCCAATGAGCATATTCAATATAATCCTCCTTTTTGTCTCTTCACTCCCAACCAGCTGAGGCAGATGGCCGCCCCTCCCTGAGCCTGGCTCTGTCAGAGGTTTCTTCCTGTTAAAAGGGAGTTTTTCCTTCCCGCTGTCGCCAAGTGCTTGCTTATAGGGGGGTCGTCTGATTGTTGAGGTGTCTTTCTAATAGCGACTGTTGTGAATTGGCGCTTTATAAATAAAACTGAATTAAATTGAATTGAATTGAATGACCAAAATTTACAAAATAGTCTTAATGTTGTATTCAATATGACCCAGTCGAGTGACTGAGACCTTAAACTCATCACTGTTTTCACTGAGGTCAGGGATGAGGCTATTTGCGTTCGGACAGTGAGTGGAAATGGGTTTTCATCCACCGCAGATGTGATCCCATGCAGTCTTCCAAAATCCCAACTGCGCATTGCTAGAAGCTGATGACGTATACATTTGGTGAATATTGATTGGTTGACAAGTGGGTTGGAACAAGGAAGGGAGCGACACTGAGTTGCTGCTCCGGAACAGGAGAAACACCAAAAAAACCTCCAAAGATCAAAAACTACAGCATGAAAAGCACAGACAGTGGCTGCAGTGGACACTTTTCATTGTTTTTAACACTCTGTATCATTTCAGCTCTTTGTATGTTATAACTTCTCTCTTCTACACGGCTTGCTGATGGACCAACAACAGCTCAAACAAGAATGGTCACAGTCTGGTTGTACCACATATTTTGTACACTGCTTCCATCAGAGCTGTTTGCAGGTAGATGGAACATCCCGGGACTGCCAGCGGACTGCGAATGCGCCACCTCTGCTGAACCATAAATTCCGCTTTAGACTTCTGCAGACTTCTGTAGACTCCTGTAGACTTCTTTTTGCAACCACAGGTAATGCCCTCTGGTGGCCATTAAAAAGAATGGCCACCATTAGAAAAAAACTGAATGCACTTCCGCGTTGGCTTCACTTTCCACACCTGGCAGCTCCATCCATCTTTTATACTGTCTATGAAAAAACACTGATTTGGCCGTGTGACAGACTCAGTCTTGGCATAAATGGGGAGGGGGTTGTCACCACTGCAAGCCGTTTGTCACTGTGTCCTCCGCACAGATTATCTGTCAGATTAGAAAATGCCCCTGTCAGCCACTCAGACAGGTGGCCAGCCCAGATACATCATGGTGGCTCTCATACACTGCATTTACACACTCACAGCTTGAAATACACAGACATGCAGCATAAATCACCCTTTAAACTGTGCATGCACACTTGGCCAAAACACACACGATCATGTTATAAATTAATACATAGTATCATTGGTATGTTACACTCTGCTGCTTCTAATTTAGAAGAAGGTTATGACAGATGGAATAAACCAACTACACATGTAAAGTTATTATCTGTACAGACCAGTTTGTCTTTAGTTAGGCTGCTTTTCTCTTTTATTCCTTTTGAAAGAGGAGAAAAACAAGAAATCACCTTTTTTCCATTTCTCTTAAATTCCTTCTGATTTGCTCTATCAAAGCCTGTCTATTCATCCAATATCCTTCAGTCATTGCTCTGCTATGAAATAAAAACCATGTAAAACAATATATTAACCTTCTAAGAGTTAGTTAACCACTATTAAGTCCCTTATATGTCCTTATAATATGCTTGTGACTGTAATAATAATAGCATAATAAACACTTTTGTAGTTAAGCAAGACATTCAAAAGCCATAACAAGAAACATGCTAACAGTTTATAGAATGTTAATAAAATGTTAACAAGTTAAAAACCTTCAGTTACCATAATGGTACGTTTCAATTTGTTTCACTGGGTGGCAATGAAACAAAAAAATTGCAAAACAGTAGTTTCCATTTTTTTTTGAAGATTCCCAACACAACCTGTCAGCCACACCTCTAGAAGAATGTGTTTACTAATTTCAGAAGGCTGATTTTCTCAACATCAGTAAGAAACTACAATATACTCTTAATGTGATTTTGATTGTCTCCAGATTTAACAGACCAACTGGAACTTGTAGAGTCAAACACATCATTTAGATATTTTGAAATGGAAGTAAAAAAAAAACTGTTGGCTGCATGTGCAGTCCTGCAGCAGGAGTCTTTACAAATATACAGTATATCTAAGATATATATTTTACTTTGTGCGGACATCTGTAGTGATTATTCTAAATACCAGCAGGTTCCACTCTGGACACCTGTGAGACACAGAGATTGCCCCTCTGTGCCATAAACAGTCCGTGTTTCAGCTCCTCCTGTTGAAACCAACACCTGGGAGCTCTGTGCGGAGGATTAATGAAGCCCTTCATGCTCCAAACCAACCAAATGATAAGTGACTAAGTTTGTCGGAGCCTGTGAGTGAAAACTGCATTCACAAGTGAGAAGCATCCAACAAGTCAGTGGCAAACCTGCTTGTGATTACACAAGATGTACTGGTTTTATTCAAATGAGGACTTTAGCATTTTCATACCTGGTGATGATATGGATTGGCAGACCGGGGTGGTGGTCCCCATCTTCAAGAAGGGTGACCGGAGGGTGTGCTCCAACTATAGAGGGATCACACTTCTCAGCCTCCCCGGAAAAGTCTATGCCAGGGTGCTGGAAAGGAGAGTTCGTCCATTAGTCGAACCTCGGATGCAGGAGGAACAATGCGGTTTTCGTCCCGGTCGTGGAACACTGGACCAGCTCTTTATCCTCTCGAGGATGTTCGAGGGTGGGTGGGAGTTTTCCCAACCAGTCTACATGTGTTTTGTGGATTTGGAGAAGGCATTCGACCGCGTCCCCCGGAATATTCTTTGGGAGGTGCTTCGGGAGTATGGGGTGTCTGGCTCGTTGCTACGTGCCATTCAGTCCTTATACAACCATTGC
>VUQS01043360.1:0-15917 GCA_015108495.1 Heterochromis multidens
ATAATACCCCATAATGACAAAGTGAAAAACGTTTGCTTGGAATTCTTGCAAATTTATTAAAATTAAAACACAAAAATATAACAACCACACAAGTATTCACAGCCTTTGCCATGACATGCATCTGTCAGATGTTTCTACAACTTGACTGGAGTCCACCTGTGGTAAATTCAGTTGATTGGACATGATTTGGAAAGGCACACACCCGTCTATATAGAGTCCCATAGATGACTGCCATGCCAAGCCATGAAGTCAATGGAATTGTCTGTAGACCTTCGAGGCAGGATTGTATCAACAAACAAAATTCTCTGGTCTGATGAAACAAAGATTGAACCCTCTGGCCTGAATGCCAAGTGTTTTTTGGCAGCAGGAACTGGTAGACTAGTCAGGGTCAAGGGAAAGATGAATGCAGCAATGTACAGAAACATCCTTGATGATCACCTGCTCCCAGAGCACTCTGGACCTCGGACTGGGATGAAGGTTCATCTTTCAACAGGACAACGACCCTAAGCACACAGCCAAGATAACAAAGGAGTGGCTTCAGGACCACTCTGTGAATGTCCTTGAGTGGCAGAGCCAGAGCCCCGACTTGAACCCGACTGAACATCTCTGGAGAGATCTGAAAATGGCTGTGCACCAGTGCTCCCCATCCAACCTGATGGAGCTTGAGATGTTCTGCAAAGGAGAATGGAAGAAAGTGGCCAAAAATAGGTGTGCCAAGCTTATAGCATCATACTCAAAAATATTTGAGGGTGTAATTGCTGCCAAAGGTGCTTCAACAAAGTATTGAGCAAAGGCTGTGAATACTTATGTACATGTTACATTTTTGTTTTTTATTTTTAATACATTTGCAAGAATTTCAAGCAAACTTTTTTCACTTTGTCATTATGTGGTATTGGGTGTGTATTTTGAGGTAAAAATGAATTTAATTCATTCTGGAATAAGGCTGTAACATAACAAAATGTGGAACAAGTGAAGCTCTGTGAATACTTTCCAGATGCACTGTACAAGACATACACTAATAGCCAGTGAATCAGATGTCCAAAGACAAGACAGAGACATGGCAGCCAAAGAATCATCCATTAAAATCTATTAAAATCTGTGGGAGAATTGCACAAAAGCAAATGTGGTGGTAAAATTACAAATTTCATAAGCTTTCGGAAAACTTATTTTGGGGCAGAGTCAGCAATCTTTTTAAGCAGATTTGATTAGATCTAACTAGTGATTCTATACGTACTCTTTTTATGTCCTTGTGACTAGAAGGAATTTTATATTGTGGAAAGTGTTTATCCAGAGTTAAGAAGTTCTGCTGCAGCTGGCAGTTGTACATTAGTGGGTATGATGCGTGATCTAAGAGACTGTCAATCAGTTTTATTTCACAGTTGCAAAAAACCAGATAAAAGAGTTGTTCGTTACAGAGGACACACATTTATACACACTTCTGTATAAATCTTTTAATCTTTCCACTTCTTTGCAACATATTGCTTGTTTTTTTTTCTCTTGGTCTGGCACCTAAATAAAAGGTTGCCTGGGCCCACAGGCAGAGGTCACACTGCCACCAAAACTAGGCAATAAGACAGTAAAGCCATTTAACGTAGGAAAATCCATTGAATCTAATACCCTGTTCCATTCCATAAAAAGTGGATGAGGTATTACACCATTAGATTGACAAGCAGTCTCTGTAGTAACATGTTATGTCAATATTTCCTCATGAATTTCTTTACAGTTTGACTGAAGGCTCTATCTCAACATTCACATTTTAAACCATTAGTTTGGACTTTGAGCTAACACAATTTAAAGGTTACACATTTGAAATGTCTCACTGGCATTCAGTTTTCTAAAAATGTTAACATTTTTTAAAAATGTTAAACACTAAACCTAATTAAAACCAACCTCCCTGTGACAAAAGCAAAATTTTTCATCATCTTCCCAAACACAAAAACTGCAAATTGTTGGCCAAACTGATAATGCATCTGCAATCCAGAATCACATTTGAGATTTTTTTGTTTGCTGTTTTTTTATTTTTTTTTTGTTTTTTATACTTAAATAGTGAAGAAATAAGCATTAATTATGTCAATTTTATATAAGTTGTCATACATGTGTCACTATAAAAATTTCCTAGTTGATATTTGGTTTCACCCTAACTTAAATGGGAGTCATGGCACGAAAAATGTCAGTGTATTCAGAAAGTCTATTTATTCAACTCCTTTCCCCATTTCTCATTCCCCTCACACCCAAACAGTTGTGTCAGAATGCTGCCCCTTCCTGAGCCCGATTTTGCTGGAGGTCCTGTTAAAAAGGAGTTCTCTCTTCCTCCTACCAGAGTGCTTGCCCATAGAAGATCATCTGATCATTGAGATTCTCTCTTTAATAACCTTACGACATAAGTCATGTTGAGAAGACTGTTGTTGTGAACTGGTGCTTTATACATAAAACTTAGTTAAATAAATAAAAATGAATACCAGCACCACAGCGCAACACAGTTAGGGCATGGTAGTTGCTTGCATTATGTTACAGAAAATAACATTTACAAAGTGAAATTCCTTAAGAAATACTCAATGTGTAAGTATAACTACGCACTAAGTGAGTATAAATACAAACTCACAAAAATCACTAATTAGTTTCTCGAGAGCGCCATAGCTTGGTGGGACATGCTAGTTGAATTTGATGCAATTCATTTTTCACAGGTCTATATTAGTGACTTGTAGAATATGCTCAGGAATTTAGACTATATGCAGGAAAGCAGGATTCAGTGGAGAGCCCAGTCATCCCTCCCTCATTTTTTGAACCCCTCATTTGAATGTAACAATTTACAGCACAGTTCATCAGAATTAACAGGCTGATACCACTGTATTTAGACGTGATACTCACTTTATGTCCACACTGCATTGACAGCAAATCCTCTGTGTGTTTAATAAATCGCAGCAGTTAGGTGGGATGGCTTAGTCTCAAGTCACCTAATGACTATATTATGAGCCACAGCATTAAGAGGGATAAATACTAATCTTGGCTGTTTCAGTTTACCCTGGGCTAAAGGGGTGGGTGGTTTGAGCAGACAACGGAGCAGTGTGTGTTTCCTTGGCAGGCAGCTAGTCAGCCGCTTCCCAAACACAGCAAAAGTACATTACTGAGCTGGTTCTGATGGCTGATCTCTGCCAGAGGAAAAGCTTGGCAGAGAAGCTAGTCCAGAGCACCCACATACATAGAAAGCCTTCGTACATACAGCTCTTCACCCCCTGCTCTTTACAGCTGGGATAAGTACCCAAACAAACAGGACTTTGGATTGGGTATACAAAGTTGGAAGCCTCAAGGTCCACTTGATGAGCAGACTGGAGCCACAACAAGCTTTCGGTTCTCAAGGCAAAGTTTGCCTCATTCGACTAAGAATACTTTACAACAGGAAAAAAGATGAATCAAAAGCGTGGCAAAAATCTGTGGGAACTGGGTCTTTTTTGCACCAGAAACACACCATTACAAACTGGAGAATGAGAAATAAATAAAGCCCAAAAAAAAAAACCCAAAAAGTTGAATCTGTTCATCTGGACGTGGCGTTTTTAAGTGGGAGAAACGTTTCGTTGCCAACTGGTAACTTCTTCCAATCAACTACTTAAATATATACACAAGAGCACACTTCAGAGACTGAAGAAGTTACCAGTTGGCAACGAAACGTTTCTCCCACTTAAAAACGCCACGTCCAGATGAACAGATTCAACTTTTTGGGATTCTTTTACCTGGATTATTGAGCATGCATCAAGAGGCCCAAAAAAAAAAGCAAAGAAACAATATAGAAAACTTATATCCACTTTTGTTATGTCACTAATATATTTAGGGAAAGGTTTTTGTTTTTTCATTTCCTAAAAGAATTTATGAAACAATGGGTCTGTAAAGAATTACCAGCATTTCTGTATTGATTACATGTAGCCTGATCTTCATCTTATACACAATTCCAGACAAATCCATTCTGCTAATAATACAAAAGTAGTTGTACCTTTCAGGCAGCAGGTAGCTACATGAAAACACATGATATTCATGGTGGAACCTTAAAATTCTCAGTAAAACAAGGTCTTAAAAAAAGTAAAAAAAAAAAACAAAAAAAGCTGTGTTTATACCTGTTCCAAATATCCACAAAGTTGGGACAAAACCCCTGCCATCATTGAAAGGGGTTAAACAAGTGGGGATATGAAGATACTTTTTCTCTGTAAAGCCATACATGGTTTAATCAAGAGTTATCCCTGATCTTGATCTGATTCCAATCAACTACTTAAATATATACACAAGAGCACACAATGTGAAATGATGCAATGACAAGATGTGTTTCTGACACATGGAAATAAGTCGTGTAGGATACTAAACTTGGAGAAAACGCTACTTAATCGAAATGTGGAAGGTCCTCAAAGCTGCGACACTGGTCCAACTAAATTACTAACGATATTGCATACTTTCAACATTCCACACACCACAGAGATATACTATGAATGAAGTTCAATACAGCCAGGCTTTCTTTGCCTTAGCTGGCTTGACAAGGCCTAAAACCCCAGTTGTAGATAATGGATCTCGTAAGCAGGGCTTTCTGCTTCAGGCTCTGCGTGCGCTCACATAAAAATGGGCATTTTGTAAGTAATGTGACTTTTCTTCGGCAAAAAACAATCCCTATGAGTGCCACCTGCTCCAATCAGAGACATTATCAGATGATGATGGTGATAAAATGGTGATGAAAAATCCAGTAAAATTAAGCTATGTTGCAAATAAGAAAAGAGATTAATGCTGCAGAAAATCATTAATCTTGTGACTTAGCACATAGAGCAGTAAAACAAACATTTTAATTCCATTTAATTGTTTTGAGTGTGCTCAGAGCTGCTGTTTACTTTTAAGGTGACGGCTGCACATTAGAGTCTGAGACTTTAAACTGGATACGCTTAAACATTAAAGGTTACTGTCCCAAAGGCTATTCAAGGAAATCCCTTTAGTTTGTCAGGAGATCAAAGTGAAATTAATTTTATTGATTAAACAGGTATTCTTGGTGTGTGTCCTATGTTCTAGCAGCTGAAATTCCAGCAGTGTAAAATAGACTAAGCAAAACCAAAACCAAAACTCGCAACATAACCTGCTTCCAACCAGGTTCTGTGTTCAGCATAAGTTACCATGGTGATTTAGCCAGGTAAAGAGAGAGCCACCTTGGTGACACTGAAAACTCTGTGTGGAGGGGTGTGGTCTATGGCTCTGCTGCAGAGGAGGGGTGGTGCAGCAGGTTCAGGGGGCAGTGCCAGAGAGGTTGGGTGAGCAGCTGGGGTTAATCATCTAATCATGCTCTCCCTATTTTAGTGACGCTGGAACCTGTGAGGAGGAGAGCGCTGTGTAGCCGGAGCTGGAAAGCTGCCATGTCGGAAAAAGCACCTGACCTGTTTACACTGTAAATGAACATTCTTGCACCTGAACCCGTCTGTCTGTGTCCCACTGGGTCCCGTACAACACTCTCGTGTTACACTCTGACTTTAAGCTGAACATAGCTCGCTAACCGATTAATTTTGCTTTGTAGTACACCTTTCAGGCCAGTAGCTGCATAATGACAGACAGTTTTGGGCTCCACATTTTAAAGCCTCAATGTTAGCACTGTTTTTTGAAGCCAAAAGTGATTGTATTTAGACAAGAGTGTGGAGACACAGGTACATGCTAATTAGTGCTAAGTAACTGAAGAAAATCTTAGAATTTCATATAGCTAAACAGGAGCACAAACTTCTTGGACAGTTATAGGCATTAATATGCTCCAAAAGATACCAACAGCACAAATATGGTGGAGAGGTCCAGTGCAGTGACAATCAGCAGAGATGAAACCTACGAATAGATGCCAGCTACAACTCTCTCTGTCACCACACTTATAGAGGGCACGCCTCTAACTTAAAGTCTTAAGAAAATTCCAAAAGCTGAGTTATTTAAAAAAATAAAAAACATCCATGTACAGTTATGAAGGAAGAAATTAGCTGTAAAGACTAAAACCTTTTTTGTACAAGCTTGTAAACATGCTATTTTAGCAGATGAAGTTAGACATTTTAACATGGGAGCGTACAGGGACTGCTTGAACATTTCTGGAGGGAGCCTCAAGTGGCCATTAGAGAAACTCCATGTTTTGGCACTTGCACACTGGCTTAATTTTTCAGCCTTGCCTCTTGTGCATGACACGGGTGTAGTTGTCCGACATTCTGTTTAAAGTTTCTGATGCAGCCCACTCATCTATTACTCAACGTTACCATCTTTTTCAGTTCTTTATATGACCAGATGAGCAGGCCAATGAAGGTGATAAAATGTACTCAAAATTACTTGCTGGAGTTCCTAACAGGTCTCTCCATAAAACACATGCAAGCTCAAGCCTGTAACACATAAGCTGTCCATGTGCAACAGCTTTCCCTCTCCATGGCAACACATGGTGTCTTTTGAACACCACAGGCTTAGGGAACATTTCTGACTGCTGATGCCGCACAGGCTGTATGGTGGGGAAACATTAAACCCTATCGGGTTTATCCACAGTGGGGAACTGAATTGCCCCAGAAAGAGTGGCTTAAGATGTCCTGGGCTGGCTTAGGAGACCAAGGCGACAATTGTCATAAATTATTCCACTGTGGGCCTCCATGACTGCTGCAGCAGAAACTCAGGAGCAGCAGTACAGAAGGAGAAAACTCTAAAAGAACACAGGCATCAGGGGGTACCACCAAAAAGTACCAGTTTACCTTTATATGAAGGAGATGTCAGCCAAATTTTGAAGAGGCAGTTTGTTTTGTTTTTTCTTTTGATCTTTTTTATAGTTACTCGGCTCATTTTCAATAATTAAATGGTTCTAATAAAATCTGTCGATCATTTAAAACAAGCTTTCTAAAACATAATGCTACAGGCATTTGCTGCTTCCATGAAATCCAAGTTTCCTTGTTTTTCCTTTGAGTGTCAACTTGAGAAGGGACTGAGTGGCTAGAGAGGAGGAAAAAAAAATGAGCCACTTCACTGCAGCCCACTTCCACTGATGTACAAAGTGCACTTCCCTAGGGCTTGCTGTTTGTCATAAAACATCTTTCAGCACATAATTTAACCAAACTTGAGAGGTAAAAGCAGGGGGGAAAAAAAGGAATACAAACAATTTCCTAAAGGAGTGTTGGAGACTAATACTGAGGCTGTTTGCCAGGAGTGCAGTAATCCTAAACCAAGCTGAAGTAGTGCCTCCTCAAAAGATACTGTGGAATAATTCCAGACAGCTGAGCAAATGGGATGTGTTCCAGAGAGTGCATTATCTTTATGAATTCATGACTACGTTTTGTACTGAAAATGACAGAGGCGTATGTGTTTGTAAACACACCGTCTGTGGTCTGTTCTCAAAAATCAATACTTAGGAATAAAAAGTAGTAGTAGACTAAATGTGATTGGTTTTCATTTCAATATTACTTGAGTAAAAAGAGAAATATCTTTTCAAATGAGACATTACACTGTACAACATCTGGAAATGCAAAATTTTAGACAAATATAAACAACTTTTAAATAAAAAGATATCTATCTATATGAAACCATGCAGTGTTTGGTTTCAAGTATTTCTGGCTTTCAGCCTGCACAAGCATTAGCTCAGAACCACAAGACACTAGACCTCTTACTCTCAATGCCCTAAAGTAGAAAAAAGGTGAAAACCTGCCAATGTCCACAAAAGAAAAGCCTGAAAGCTACACTGTATGGGTTAAAAGCATAAAAATCCCAAAACTCACTTGTAATTTTCAAAATAACATATAATAAGATGGGCAGATGTACGCAGTTCAAAATATTCCCATTATTTGCTGTTCTTTCAAACATGTAGACAAATTCTTTCCCATAAAGTTGGTTTCTGCAGTGCAATGTGTCTCCCTCACATCATGCTCGTTCTGCACACGCAAGGCTGCGCCTATCCAATCCGACTGGCATCACGGCCATGGAATGCTGAAGTCCACATTTTTCCCATTCAGCAAGGAAAAACGGCCTTTCAAAGCCAATCAGCTAGAAATGTTGCTTTGTTTTTATTTTCAACTGAACTTCCTGGAACCTATTATGGAGCTGTCAGGGATGTATATTTAGTTATGGCAACACAGGGCCTCCTCGCCCCCTTGCGCCACTGGTCATGTCACCTCTGATAAACAGAAAAACAATTGGTTATCCCTTTTGTCACCTTTAAAGAAAATGGTGTGGCCACTGTGTCTGTGGGTGTAAGTGATGGATACCATCTCTATGGCTCAACGCAACCTCTTTAAACAAAAGTAGAGGTCTGGGATAAATGTATAACATTCAACTCTACCTTTACTTAATCAACTAAATTCTTCAAAAACAACAAGGAAGAAAGAACATTTCTAATCAATCAGTACAGTGATTAAAAATTGTTAAATGCTATTCAGAAACATCTGAGTCTGCTAGGCTAGGATCTATATTACTAGAGGTTCACAGATAGTATAGCAATTGGGAATGGTCACGCAAGTGTAAAGGGCAAAGTTATGAATCTCTGCTCTGATTTTATTTTCAAAGTTCTGATCAAAGGTGGTGATTTGTATTTGTAGCAGAGCAGAACAAGAACTTCAATTGCCAGTTGCAGTACAAGACAGTGGAGTTGTTTTGTTAGGTTAGCATAGTGATACATAAACCAGGTCTCCACCTATTGCAGGTTCTGGTTAACGTGGACCATTCAGCTCACAACGGTTTTCCAGAGCAGAAGATGGACTAATGCTGCTAGCTGCAGTCCAAGACAGTTGAGTTGGCGTCTATCCAACTGAGGGAATGATAAATAACAACCACAACATTGACCTGGTCAGTCAGTTGGTTTGGAAACACGAGAGTGTTTCCAAAATAAGAGTAAGGGCTTTTAATCCACTATTAAAGTGATTGTGCATGACCATATTCTCTTACACAAAAGAAAAAAAAAATGAACATAAGAAGCATAGTTTAAACAAGAAGTACTCAGAGAGCACAAACCTCCACCAAGGAAGCTCACTCTCTGGGCAGTATTTACTTTTAAGGCAATAGTATTATATTTTGTATATATTCATTTTGTTTTCTTTGTTCTTTTTAAACATACTTTAACAAGTTTGTAGTGCAGTAAAAACAAGTGCAAAGTCCAGTGTTATTTGTCCTGGACATATTTTAATATACTTGACATAATTATGAGTATAATTTTTTATTATTATTATATTTCTTATTATTTTTGTATTCATTTCGTTGCTTAATAAAATTTGTTTAACTGTTTAGTAATAAAGTTATTCATTTGTAAATAAGTGGACATGAATAACTTGAGTTTATTATATAATATTATACTATAGTATATTTCTAACTAACTAGGCAGCTCATTCTCTTTCTCTTGACAAAACGTTCTTTAAAGATAAAACACATTTTGGGGTCAACTTGAAAGAAAAGCAGATATGAAATGTAAAACTGAGGTCAGAGGTCAAATGTGACATGATATTTAAAATATTTATACGGTACTTTCTATTTATTGTCAATACACACCACACTTGTAAGAATTAGTTTCTAAGTTATAAGGCTTTTTATCGATTTTCCACCAATAAATCATTAAGTTGACCTTGAAGACCTTGGTGGATGTTAGGCAAATTTTAATAGGCTGTTAACATGACTCCACTCTACACCCCTACAAAGTTTTATCAGAATTCATTCAAAACCTTTCGAGGTATTGTGTTTACAGACAGAACGACATGCACGCAAACTTTACCAAAAACGTAACCTCCTTGGCGGAGGTAAAAATTCAGAAAGTAGACGATGTAGAACTGAAAAAACACTATACATTATACATTTCTGGTAAATACAAGGTTCTTATGATAATAGTAAAAAAATAAATAAAAAATACAAAAAAAGTAACTACAAAAGAACAGAATACATAAAATTTAGTGATCAATGTGGTTTGGGTTGATGCTTGTAAATGTCACAACTGGGTTAGAATAACCTAGTTCAGAAGCTCTGATAACAAAGGAACCATGGGTTTTGGTGACATTAATCTGTGTACAAATTCAAAGCAATGCCATACAAAAATAACACAGTGTAAGTCAAAGTGATATTCAAACATTCAGACAGATTTTCTATATTTTTCTCATTGTATTGATTCTATTTTGAAGTATTATTTCTGTATCCAAACTTCATTCAGCTTCTGCCAGACGTGGCACAGATGCTGGCCAACAGTCAAGCTCCAGCTTACAAACCATAAATTTAATATTACACAACTGAGTGATATTTTTGTTTAACATAAAAAACATGGACTAAACATTCTTTTGAAACATCTCCACAGACTCATAAGCCTGGGAGTATACACTGCTGCAGGCACCAAGCACAAGCAGTTGCCCTTGGTATACAATTTCTGAAGAGCAGTTGGTAGAGTAGCATCTGTGCAGTTATAACAAATCAGAGGCCAAGCAAATGGTCATACAAATCGCTTTGACCCTCTGATGATTACGTTAACAGCGCTAAAGTGGTCCTTTATGAATGTACACTGGCATAACACTTTTAACACCACTGTAGAATAGTTAGGGTGAAGGTGTATAATGTGCAGAAGTCATTGTGCATGCTCAAATAGACAAAATACATGGCTCTACAACACTGCTTTGACAGCTTGTTGGACTGCTTAGCACAACCAGTTGAATTTGCCCTAAAATTCTTCTTCTTCAAAAAAAGACCATTTCTGGTTCAGAGTCTGATTAATACCTGATGCACAGGAAGAGAGTTTTAGATATTATGAATTCATAGATCTGTGCTGGTGCAAGCTACAGTTTTCAGACTATGCAGTCTCATGGCAGTCTAACTAAATTAACTAACAGAATTTAGTCCATTGATTGGTGTGCATGAACATGAACCATAGTGTTTTTCTTTGAAAGAGTGTCATAGTCTGTCTTAGCAGTTAGGACATGGTGACATAAATTACTTTTTACCTCTGTTAGGTTAGGTTTATGGAGACTCACAATATTTTTGACTGTTATGATAGTCAGTCACTATGTCATATTATGCAATCATATTCAATCGTGCTTAACGTCTTTCACAGCATGTATATAGCCACCGGGAAGGAGAAGAAGTCGGGCTTTAGAAAAGAAACACTACACTACACAAGAAACCCTACATCATCTGGAGTGATATTGTATAATCTGAATCTGACATTAGCCACCAAAACTACTTTGTTAGGCTTAGAAAATTATACTGTTATACTAGAACTACAAGAGACCGCTCGTCCACCTGCGGTCTGTGCTCAGCAGTACCAAACAGGACAGATGCTGCAGCAAATCTGACATTCTGGAAGATCAACTTTTATGTCTTGCTTGCCACATCTGAGGCCCAAAGCACTATTAACTTTTTTCAGCCTGGAATATATAAACATGGGGTCACCACGTCACCATAGTTAAAAAAACAAAACAAAAAAACAATCCAACTGCAAAAATGTGTTTAAATTGGCTTTTGTAGGCTCTTTCATAAGGCCTAGATAATACATTTTCAGTAAGCATTACATTATCTTAACGTGAAGTGTACAGGTTGAACCAGGGTTTGATTATGGGATTGTCAACAAAGACATTCATACGCACTGGTCTACTCAGCACAGAAGCCAATTATGCCACCCTTTCCCATACACAACCATAACAAAGGGAACTGCTGTAGAACCGTAATGCATCTAACTGAAACGTCTGTATGTTTAGAGTTTTGGACATTAAAGCCACTGAATCCATTAAAAGTTGAAAAAAGAATGGCTCATATGTGCGCAGTCAGCAGGAAGTCAGTTAGTTCAGCCAGAGGAAGTCTCTAATGGGTACTCTCCATGAGCCCAGAGAAGCAGACGCCCAAGAAAGCCAGAAAAACATTGGCGTATGCTCCTAGTATGTAATTGACACTGAAAGAAATGAGACACCATCTTGAAACACAGTATTCAGATTTCTCCAGGCAGCACAGCCAAAAGAAAATGGGCTGTTATTCACTTCATGTTGTCCTAATAAAAAAGATTAAAAGAGATTTTTTTTTCCTTTTCAGAATGAGGATAGGTTACCTACTTGGAATGCAAAAAATGCAGAGAGACAGCGAGAGCCCCATATCTATGATAAATACTAGTATCGAGGTCACTGGTTGCAACATATTGTTTTGCACAGAAACCTGTGAAGTTTACAAGCACAAACTGGCAACTTCCATGTGTAAATACAACTACTGTATGGAACTTGACCTACATTCTTCCCCCTTATGTGTTGCTGCTTTCACATTTCCTTATTTTACTTTTCCATCACCAAAATACAGAACTCGGCTTCTTTATCGCTCCAAAACTTAGATGGTTTTTACCCAACACAATGTTTGTGTTTCCCTTGGCTCATGCCATGCCTGCACAGATAGGCACCAGCATTCACAAACGTAGAAAAGATGCATACATGTGACAATATCCTAGTTTCTTTCAGAGCACTCCACCTTTCATATTTGTTTCTTTCAAAATTGAGGCAAGGGCTTAACAAGGTTTATGAAATCAAGATATGATCCATGCACAAAAACAAGATGCTGCATACTCAGCATAATAATGTCCACGTAAAAACACACGGTTGTCTAGCAAGTTCTAGTTTTCCAGGTATAGGACTGCCCACCAAAAGGGAAAACAAGGCTGTCCTCCCCTGCATGCCAGTTACTATCACCCCTTTTGCTCAGCCAAAGTGCCAGATAGCTGTTGCACTGATGAGCCACTCAGGTTGTTCACCACTGTTAGCAAAGCATGAAGTATAGCACTGCTTGCAAACACAGTCAATGTTTTTCAATGGTGGGTCACTAAAACTGACATTGGAAATAAGTTTTGATTAGATAGAAATCATATAACCTTTTCCAAATACTTCTGTCCAGAACGCTGACTGAAATGACCCTGAAACTAACCACCAATGGATGGTTAGGTAGCTACTTAACGTTAGCTAATTAGCACTCACCACTGCTTTGATAGTGAAGAATGTCACGTCCTTCACCTCCCAAATGGCAGAATTATTGAGCCATCCAGACTGAAAATATATACGATTTGTACTTTTGCACACTTTCATCCTGGTATAAAGGTCTATGTAGAACCTTACTGTCAAGTTAAACTCTGGCAGGAAGAGCTTTTAGTGATTGAAATACTGCAATTGATGTAATATGTGGATCAAAACATGCACTTTGTCCACATTTCTTTGTTTTTCGTCCTTTGAGAGCTAATCTAAATATTTGTGGCTTGAAATAGATGGACAAAAGACAGGCTTGCGATGCAGTTCCATGGTGTATGTTAGAGCAGTGATGACTAAGACCTATAAATGCAAATGAAATCTTCTGCATTACATAAAATCTGAGTCTGTGGAGTTCAAGGTATTTTTATCTGTCTGTACAAAGAGATTTCTAATGATCAAATACAGGGTTACAGAATCTAAAAAACGAGGGAGATAACAAGCAAAAGATGACAAAGGGAAAACTAACTAAAGTGGAAGGTGAAAAGTGCCAATGTTATAACAAGCTTTTAAAAGTTACATAGTACAAGACACACTGCTGGCCTCGGGGCTATTCTCAACTCCAACACACCAGCCTCAGACCCAGCTGATGCTTTGCAGTGAAGCCTGTCATAAGTTCTCTGAGTTGGCTTCTGTGTCTCACTGAGGGGCCTTTGTTGCATGTGGCATGAGGTAGCCTCAGTGCAGCAGTCTTGAAGAGAGCTCTGAGCTCCAGGCTTACTACATCCCCTCCCTGTTCTGAAGGCCTGACAGGCCTATTAGGACTGAACGAGGAGGAATTTGCCTTACCTTGGCAAAAGATCTCTCATAGCCCCTGACAGCTATGGCAGCCTGTCATGGCAGCTCACTGATGAGAACTCTGCAACCCCCTCCTCCCGTCACCACCACCGCTGCTGCCATCACCAGCCCTCCACTCCGCCTCTTCAGTCCTTCATTTGGCATACTTTTTTTTTCCTTTTGACTGTAAGAACAACAAAATGGGAATATATATAACACTAAGAGAACCCTGGATTCACAAAAGCAAAATATGGAGCGAGATGACTGATGGGAAGGGGCTGAAAAGCACATAAGGCAATTTAGAAATTTAGATTCAATCTCCCTCTTCCCTCGTGGAAATCCAAACTACACTACTGGCATCCAATTTTTTCTGGCTGTCATGCCATGTAAAATTGATCAATAGAAACTTGTCACCTCCAGTCGACAGGAGAGGAGAGATGGAGCGACAGGTAACTCCGTGCGCAACAATCAGTGAACCCTGCGGAGACAGTTATTGTTTACTTGTTTTAGTTTGAAGTGTTTCACCATGCTAGTCTCAAAGACTTTGTAAAAAGCCCTTGAGACGGCCTCATACAGTCCAGGATCTTGAAAAGAGTTAATAAAGATATCGGTGTCAAACTCACACCATACAAGAAAAAAAAGCACACCAAGTTGCTAATATCATGTGAGGCACTTTTATGACATTGAGCTGTTGGAGACTTTCCTCCATCAAAAAAAATAAATAAATAAAAAATGAAAACATGATTGTTGGTGATGATGTCAATTTACAGCTGAATTCAAAAAGTAAGACTTTTGACAATCCCAGCTTCAAACCTGTGAACGAACAGGGCAGACGGTCGATGATTAACCATGGGAAGTGAAACACAAGAATGCCAAGTATGAATAGCTTTCGGCCATCTGGTGGTGATGAGCAAGTGCCCCTTTCCCCTCCCCGGCCTGTCGACTGGGACCAGTGGAGACAGAAATCAGTCAGATGTAACTGATGCGGACATCAGGTGGAGGATCCACTTACAGCTCGTCTCGCCTGAGCTCTCTTTGACTGCTGGTGCACTCCGATACGCTGCCATGCCTCTGCAAGACAGTTCTATTTCTCCAGCCTCCTAAAGGTGTTCAGCAGTGACTAAACACTCCCAAATGACCTTATCAATTGTTTTATTATTTCAGCTGTGGAGGGGATGGTGGGAGACAAGGTGGCAGAAACACATTTTCAGCTCTTAAGATTTAGTGAGAATCCTGCCCGCCCTGTGGGAGTTCGGTGCTCAGTGATTATGCAAAACCTCCAGACGTATCTCTGACTCGAAAGTAAGTGAACAAGAGCTTTGATCATGCTGCTGAGGTTACCTTGATTTCAAGGTCATTCTCTAAATCCATATTCTCCCTTTGTTCTTCATCATTCGAGGCCTGTAAGCACCATCTTTACTGAATAAATTATCACAGTCTGCTCACTGAGATGTCAGAAAACCCCCAGAAGAAGTGTGCACATGCAGATTTATTCCCGCAGAGTCGAAGAATAGTCACAGCTTCAATTTTCCACCATCACATTGGGATCTACCAGTGAAGGGGAAGAGAGAAATACATTGGCATTCCTTCTGGGTAAGTGGTGCTAGTTCAATTTCTACAGCTGCTCTGCTTGTGTTGCTCAATATAAGCAATAGGGTATTCAATAAAATTGATACCCAGACACTAAAAGATACTAAAAAACAGTTTAGACACACATTTGCAACAGCATCAATACCAATAGTGCTGTCTTCCCTTACTCCATCGACACACAACTTCCTCACTAGCAGCTTAGGTACTTGTTATTCACAATAGTGAACAGCACTTCATGAGGAATTTCAAGAGGTCAGTAAAGCTCCCATTTCAACAAAACTTAAGTATGAAACAGTTTATCGTAAATGCTAACCTGGCCGGCGCGCACGTTAACATTAGCTTTTTAATTATTAGCATCTACCACATTAGCTGTCTGTTATTATTTAGGTACGGGCTAATCGCCTGGGCCGTAACCAGGGATTAGAAATTAGGGAATTCAAGAATTTTTTGCCCTAATGTATCATATTTAACATGTAGCACCTCTAGAAAAGGTTACGCTTCTGTATATATAAAAATATCCATCCATCCATCCATTTTCTTCTGCTTATGATTTGTAACTTTAGTAATCACTGATACCTCTTA
>VUQS01043361.1:0-13038 GCA_015108495.1 Heterochromis multidens
ATTTTAGACATCTCAACTGTGTTTGGAATTGGGGCTGTAGTTTGAATCATTAAAAGGATAGCATAAAACAGTCAACATACTACCCATTAGTAAACTGTCCGATCTACATTGAAGTACATTCCAGAAGGATGTCCAGCTGACACCAACATTACAGCTTTTATTTTGGAATTATGTTTTAATCAAGACATCAAAAAAAAAAAAAGTTAGCTGACAGTTCATTCAATGCTGAAAATTTTATGCTGTATTTTTTTTATCTTATTTTTTTTAAACAGTGCGGTTTAGGGCCTGATTGTTTGTTTGGTTTTTTTGCTGTATTTTTTGTTTTTTTTTACCATTTCATATTAAGAACTATTTTCTTATATTGTTAAACTATTTTCCAATACAGTGGTGAACCTCTCCCCACCTTTAGTTCTGACAGAACCAGCCTTTGTGGTCTGCTGTTTTTATATCCAGTAATGTAACTGATTAACCTCATTAGTTGAGACGTTCCAGTATGTTGGTTCTCTGCAAAATGCTAAAAACAAACTGTTATTTAGATTTTAGTCCACAAGTTCAGATATACAGTACTGATCAAAAGTTTAAGACCACTTGAAAAATGGCAAAAAATCATATGTTGCATGGTTGGATCGTAATAAGGTTCCAACAAGCAACAACAAGTTTCAACATGCAACAAGAAGAAATGGGAGTGAGACAAAACATTTCTTTGAGCATGCAATGTATTGAAAACAACGCTTAAACTGAAACAGGCTGTTTCACAGCTGATCAAAAGTTTAGGACCACACCTCCAAAAAAAACCCGTAAACCCCCAAAACAGAAATCAAAGTTCCAAACATGAACTCAGTAATGAGTAGCTTCATCGTTATTGTTGATCACTTCAAAAATTCATTGCGGCATGCTTGATGCAAGCGTTTCCATGAGGTGAGTGGGAACATTTCTCCAAGTGGTGAAGACGGCCGCACGAAGGGCATCTACTGTCTTTTGTGAGGTGGGGCCTGGGGGTAAACTGTCTCTGCTCATATGAAATTGTCCCAGATTGCCACGGGGCTTTCAGAGTAGAAGATTCACATGATGTGGTGAGGTTGAGAGGGTGAACTGTGCAGAGTGACACACTGTAGTATTTCAGCAGGCTACAGTGAAAATCCCTTTTTTCTTCTTGTCACAGGGAAACAATGCAGGCAAGCCCTCCCTCCTCTTCCTTCCACTTGCATATTTATTCATGGTCTCCTTTGTTTTTACAACACAATAAATGGCTCATGTGACAGTAGCAGTCTGCACATTATCAACACTGGCAATAAGTCACCATTAAGCCTGCTCGTTCCCCCTCTGGAACCCCCTGATCCCACCCCCAAACCCGTTCACAACAAGCCTGACCCTATTTGCATTCAGCTTAGTGTATCCATACTGTCTGTGTGTGTGTGTGTGTGTGTGTGTATAAAACAAAAGTTTTAAAAAGTTGGTTCAAGTTTCAAATATGGAACTTAAATCTTGCAGCATGTTTTCCAGTCAAGATAAGCTCCGCATCTGTTCTTTCACAGTGATTTCCCTTTTTATACTAACATCAGAATCCATCAGAGCACAAAAAACACCACATACTGCATAATTAAAATATAATCAATTTATTATTCCCTTTGAAAAAATAGTGGCGTTTACATAGTTTTACTTGTGTATGATTACAGCATCAGTTCAGTTACCATCACTTCCTTCCTTCCTTCCTTCCTGAAATAGTGCAATGATTCTCAAACTTTTTCTGTCATGCCCCATTTCAGCAGCTGAAAAAAAATCATGCCCTACTCCCCATAGTATTTAGTCTTGAAGTAGTTCTTCAAAGCACTGAGATGTGTTTGGGCTCATGTCATTATCCGGCTGCAGTATGAATCCTTCCTCCCAAAATTAAAAAAAAAAAACAGAGAATGCAGCATTTTTCTGAAGGATCAAGAGTTACTTCTCCTTGGTCAGGGTGAAGTCAGTTCAGTGCACGTTTATATAGTAAATCCCAAATCCGTGATGACGCTGCTTTATCCAGTTTCCATGTAGTATTTTAGAGTACCATGCACTGCAGCATTTAATTTTGGGTAAAAAGGGGGGAATGGGAAGATGGTGGTAAGTATGATGGAGAGTGTAAAGAGGAAAGGGTCTTCTGAAACTGGGTGAAGAACAGCAACAAAGGTAACAAGGAATTAAGACTGAAAGACCATACTTGAAAGGATGATTTATACCAGTATACCACTACCACGGCTATTCCATGGATTTGTGGGTGTAGTTGTACAGCTATTGCAAAAACAGTGGTGACAGAGGACAACCCTGGTGACAGCCGCTTTTAATTTAAAAAAAAAAAAAAGCATCTTGTGAAATCTTTCTCTTCATCAAAATTTTTGCGGTTGGCTTTTTGGATCAGATGGATCAGGTGAACCCACTTTCTGAAGTTCTTTTCCAAACCCAAACCTTTCCAGCACCTTAAGTAGACAGTGCTGCATCTGAAGATTCTTTTGTTTATATTCAGTACTGTATGTTGTAAAAGCCCTGTCTGCCTGTTAAATACATTCTGCTCTTCACCAAAAATTACTAGCATTAAACATTGTATTTGTTTTACTGAAACTTTTACATTAATACTTTAAGTTTGGAATTCAGCAAGGTTATTGGTTTCATATTTTCACATTAAAAAAAATGTTTATTTGGTTTTGGAAGTAATATAATTGCTTGCGAGATACAGATGGAAGACTTTTGTTCTAAAGTGGCCCTAGAAACATTTCTGTCAGTGGTGCTAAAAATATTGTTTAAAGGCTTTTTGAGATTTCCCATTTGTGTTTTTTAAGATAATGATCATGGTCCCCAGTGGCAGACATTCATACTTGTAGCTCCACTAGATTAAAGTAGAGGCTCTACTCTTTATCTGTTGTCATGTTCAATAATGGTTTCAGAGCTCAGTTAATGAGAGCTTTTTACTCAGTTCAATCAACCATGAGTACGTTCACCCTATCTGCTCTTGAACTGAAAGCTCAGACTTTCCCATCTCAGGGTTTATCAACTGATCATTCATGGTCTAAGGCCATGCATCTCCGCTGGAAAACGGTGGATTGCCTACTCTGGGTTAGGGAGTAGTTGTTAAATCCTGTTTTTGTTCCTTTCCCTCCTTTCCTGATTTTCTGCTCCTCGATTGTTTCCACCTGTGCCGTATTCCCACCTGTGTTCCAGTCATCTCTCTGTGTATATCTAGTCTTGTTTTTCCCTCTGTCTCTGTTGGCTTGTCTGTGTCTCCTCCTGTATCCATTGCCTGTGTCCACATTCTTCCTGCCTTTGTCTCCTGTGTCATCCTGCTTTCTCAGTTTGTGTTCAGTTTTTGTTGTGTTTTTGTTATAACTCAACTTTTTAAGAATAAAGCCAACTTTTAGTTTTTTTCACGCGGTTTCAATTCAGTTAAACCTGTACCATCCAAAGAGAAAAATACAAGAGAAGAAATGCAGCTCTAAGTTACTAGAAAATGGATTAAGTGAAGTAAAAACTGTCCTGTGGTCTGGCTTGAAATTCTTTTTAGAAACTGTGATGGTGAAAGACCATCCAGCTTGTTATCAGCACAGAATATAAAAGTCAGGCAATGATTCTATGGGGGTTCAATAGTGTATGATTAAGGGTAAGCACTATAAATGCTCGATGAAAAATATAGGATTTCGAGCAATGTACACTGCCATCCTGATGTCTGTTTTCAGGAGTGGTTTTGGTAATTTCAGCAAGACAGTGTCAAACCAGATAACATCTGCATGGCTCTGTAGTAAAAACCTATTTTCATACACGAATCGTCTCTTGCTACACATGAAAGAGTCATTTTTAACCAGGATATGAAGTCCATTACCCTGTTGAAATTTCAACATGGGCATTTTCAAGATGGTTGCCAATTCTGGTTAGAAAATGTCAGATTTTGAGAGTCAACAAGACCTGGGCATACTTCAGTTTTTTGATATGCCAGTTGCCCGTAGAACATAAATAGAGCACTTCGCTCTCAGTCTGCTGGCTTACTTGTGGTTCCTAGGATGCTTAAAAGTAGAATGGGAGGCAGAGCCTTCAGCTTTCAGGCCCCTCTTCAGTGGAACCAGCTACAGTTTGGATTTGGGAGACAGACACCCTCTCTACTTTTAAGATTAGGCTTAAAACTTTCTTTTTTGATAACGCATATAGTTAGGGCTGGATCAGGTGACTCTGAATCCTCCCTTAGTTATGCTGTTATAGGTTTAGACTGCTGGGGGCCTCCCTTGGTGCACTGAGCCTTTCTCTCTCTACTCTTTTCACACCTGATGTGTTTATATGCCACTACTGCATGTGATTAACTTTTGTTGACTCTCTCCCACAGTGTGTTACCCATACTCTCCTTATGCCTCTTCTCTTTCCCCTCACTCCCCAACCAGCTGAAACAGATAACTGCCCCCCCCCCAAAAAAAACCCCCCCACAAACCTAGTTTTGCTGGAGCTGTCTTCTTTTTGCTTTTTTGTTAAAAGGGGGTTCTTCCTTTCCACTATCTGTACTTTTTCAAGCATGTTGTTGACATGAAAAAGTTCAGTCAGCTCTCTTGCTCTTCTTTACTCACTTCTTTTTCCCATCACCCCCCTAAACTGTTGAGGAGATGGCTGTTCAGGTTTCTTCCTATTAAAAGGTAGTTTTTCCTTCCCGCTGATGCCAAGTGCTCCTCAGAGGGGATCGTCTAATTGTTGGAGTTTTCTCTCTGATATTGTTGGGACTTTGACCCCAAAATATAAAGTGCCTTAAGATGACCATTGTTGTGAATTGGCATTACATAAATAAAACTCAATTTAATTCAATTTTATGTATATAGCGCCAGTAGTTAACAGTAGTTGCCTCAAGGTGCTTTATATTGTAAGGTAAAGACTCTACAATAATACAGAAAAAAGAATTGAATTGGAATGAGGGCATAAATTTTTCAGAAAGCAATAAATTGTGCAATAATAATTAATATTGTGCAAATGAAACGGCAATAAATACCAGCTATTTTATTAATATTTAGTTGTTAATGATATAAGTTGTATGACAATTAATTTGTCTCTCTTAACTTTGTTAAAGGTTCATTTTTGAGTTTGGATTCAAACTGTAACTAATCACAGGACTTTTACAGATTCAGCTGCTGTTGTCTGAAGCACCTTTTGCCTCCATAATAAAAACTAGTGAAAACCAGAAGTAAATGAGAATCAAGCTGCTGATTGAAGCCTTAGTCAGTGTTAGCAAATAGGAAAAGGAGCTGACAGTGCCTGCTTAAGGCAGATAATTAACGCAATGTCAACTTTCCACGATACTGTTATTGCTGCTGTTTGTGTGCATGACGCTGCATAGGGACACTCATCACTCTCCGCCAAAGCAGTATTTGAAGGCTGGAGGAGGACCTCTAACCTTCAAATGCTGTTCCTCTTTATCTCTGTTTGATGAGACGCAAATATTGAAATGAAGTCTGGGCACTGGAGGCTTGAAGAGCAGCATGGGAGCAGTGGGAGAGGTGCCACATAATTAGAAACATCATTTCAGCTCCTGCTTGGCCTATTTTCATTCAGCATTACCACATCTCCACAGGTAAATTGCTCCCTGTACTCCTGCGATGATGGTAATGAGCGGTGGTTAGGTCTGACACCACATCTCTTTGATTTAACGTAAATGAGAAATATGCCATCAACAGGGGGGACTAAATCAGAGTGACTTTAAATATGATATGAGCGTAGCTGAACTAGAGGGGGTGAATCACAGTGTAAAAGTATGATATTAGGTTGGCTGATGGAAAGAGGTACTCACACCATCAGAAGTGTGTGTTATCATTTGTAAAGTCAACTCTTCTTGGAAAAAAAACTTATTATACAGATAATAATATATCAAAACCATATCAGCTTTGGTGTTGGCTCTGGCTTCGTTTTCTCAGATCACAGGCTGTCACTACATTTCACACTCACTGCATTTCAGCTAATTATGCACTCATTCAAACACGAGGCAAAAGTAAAATTTGATCTCCTCCCACAAGAGTATTCATTCGAGAAGACATTTTATTGACTTGTGAGACTTTCTGATGTCAAATCTCCATTTGCCAGAAATCAATAATATCAAAAGAAGTTTTTCTTCCATGAGTGTGTCTTACTTTTTGTTACACAGCTCAAAGCACCAATCCTTTAATAGTTGTAGATACATTTTTTTTTAATAAAGGCTTTTAATTTGTTTTGGTGGTGCTTCTCAATAAAATAAGTCTACAGCTCTAGAGGTGAATAGAGAGAGGGAGAGGGAGAGACTACCTGACTTCGGAGCGAGAGGGTGGGGTTCGAATCCCGACCAGGGCATGCATGCATCCAGTAAGGGCCCCCAGGCTAGGCCCCCCCCATGCTACCCAAAGCCTACCTAGTCCAACATACGGAAGAAGCAACTGATATCGCAACTAGAGATGTGAATGCAGCATTACGGACAATCCCCACTGCAACCATCACTGAAACCAATCAGCCATGGCAACAGTGATCCTCGAGATTCTTGGAGCAAGGAAGCACGGAGGGAAGTTAGCCAACTATCAGAGCTGCAGAAAGGTGTGATGAAGAAAGGGATGCCTAAGAAATACAATGAGCTGTCCATACCTGAGGCCTGTATATATGTGTATGTGTATATATATGTATGTGTGTATGTGTGTATGTATGTGTATGTGTGTGTGTATGTATGTGTATGTGTGTGTGTATGTATGTGTATGTATGTGTATGTGTGTATGTATGTGTATATATGTGTATAAAAATTTATTACACACACACTACTATATTGCTACCATAGAGGGGATTATAGGGCCAGCACTACTTTATGATGACTGCAAGCAGTGATGGGTTTCTGGGCCCCAAACCTGTGGTTCTGCTGACAGCTGTCTGTGGCTTTTCCTCCAGACTGGGGTACCTTGGTGGTGCTGATGGACTGCCTCTCTGTTGTGCTCGGTATTTCTGGACTGCTGGAGGTTCCACTTGCTCCTTCATCAGTGCTTCCAGGGGATCCAAATATGTTTGCACCTGCCAGCAGTCTTCCATGCCTTGCATGGAGAAGGTATATGTTGCACAGATGTAAAGCTTCCTAATCCCAATGACAGGTACATTCAGCAGGTTATATTGGGGTGCCTCTCAAATCCCATTGTGTGGTGACCATCAGTCTAGCAGGCTGGTTATTCTACACATCCCACAAATATAAGCATCCATTACCTTAACAGGCTTGTATTACATTTCTTTGAACTCTTCTCTTATCCCCTTGGGCTTGACCAGCTTCTCTCTTCCTTGTTCTTCCCACTGGACTTTCAGAGTAGTAGTTTCATGCATGCCACACAAGTATACTTAACTTCTCTCCGTTCCAACATCTCCTTCTCATATGACAGGAATCCTGTCTTAGCGTAGTTCAATATCTTCAAGACTCTCCCCATCCAGAGCCCTGAAATGGTTCTTTGTAAAACAACCGCTCCATAGATAGTGGCCATTCTGATGTAGGGTGGTAGGTCTTGTGTATTCTTGGGCATTTTGGTTCCTGGAAATTGGCTTAAGCTGCTCCACTCCCTGGACCCCCTTCTTCTTTAGCAAAACTGCATTGCTATCCAAAAATAAAAGGCACTTTTCCCTTCTGCCTGAAATGCTCTTCTTCACCTTGCTTGAGAACAAATCCCTGATAGGACACGTCATTTTGTCCTTTCCTTGAGCCGTCCATATACAAGGTCCATTCATACGGTTGCTCTGTTGTTTCTTCTTGTTTTTGCGGCTTTTTACTGGTCGGTTGAGCTGAGCCCATCTCGAGATCATGGTCCAGTAGATGCCTTCCCATCTTCCCCATCTCACATTCGTTGCTTTTGTGCTCTACCGTAGCTTTCCGTAGATACCGGTGTACTTGGCTATGTTTGATGACTTTGATGCCTTGTCCTTGTGCCAGTTCTTTTAAAGCACCCCAGTACTTGGCTAGCACTGCAAGCTGTTTTTTTCAGGGGGATATTTCTTCTCCATGGAGGATAGAGTGTAGCTCCACAAATTTACCAAACCTCCACCCTCATTACTCACTTTCACCATGGCATCTTCATCTTCACAGCTGATCTCTGCCACCAACCGGCTTGTAAGGCTCCTTGGTTCCATTCTCACTGCCGCTTGTACAGCCTTTTTCAGTCTTTCCAGATTACTTTGGTCCGTTGCTCTCCAGACCCAATCTTTTCCGGTGTCTTCTTCGTCTCCATCTCTCTTTTTGAGACATGCATAGAAGAGTTTAGCATGCTTTTGATAGCTAGGAGCGTGGTCTCTCACATAGTTGCCGAGCCCTCGGGTTTTCTGCAGGTCATTTTTGGATGTTGGGGGTCGGATCTGGTCTAATTTCTCTCTGAATCCCTCGGACAATCCCAAGTCCGTGGATACCTGGAATCCCAGGTAGTTGACCTGAAACTGCCTGAATTGGCATTTCTTGAGGTTGAGTTTCAATCCCGCTGTAGTGATCCATTCCACCACCTTCTGCAGTTTCTCTAGGTGCTTTTCCTCAGTGTCATCTGCGATAAACACATCGTCTGTGTAGACTGTTGTATCCAGGCCTGCTAGGACTTCCATCACTGCTGATTGGAACACATCTGGGGAGTTCTTGTACCCTTGTGGGAGGTGCTGCCACACATAGGCTTTTCCTGTGTGTGAATACCGTTTTACCCTGTGATTGCTTGGCCAGCTTCAGGGAGAAAAATCCATTTGCTAGATCAGTGAATGACTTAAATTTCTTGACCTGGAGAGTCTTCAGAGATATCTGAGGATTGATCAAGCTGGTTCGGTTAGCTACAGTTCGGCTGCCTTGAAGTCGATAACTGGCCTCCAACCTCTGCCCTGCAGACTCCGGTTTCTTCACAGCCTGAATAAAGCTGTTGGTTATTGTGTTCCAGTCGGCGGTGATGGGACAATTCCCTAATGATTCCCAAAGCCCTCAATTCCTTCACAATCACGTCTATCTCTTCAACCGCTCCTGGGTTCAGGGGGTACTGCCGAACTGGTGGATGCACACCTCCCTCAATGGTGTGAATGTACTTTAGGCTGAGATCTCGACAATCATTCTTGAATCTTGCAACATTGGCTCCAGCAATGATTTGTCTCAGCTTTTCCTTCCCTATGGGGGAAAAGTCACTTTCCTGCAGTTTTTGTTCCTTTACTGCTGGAATATCCACAGCTTTGTACCAGACTTTAGGAGTTGTTTCCACTGGTGTTGGTCCTATTTTTACCAACCCTGATTGCAGTCTTTTCGGTCGTTTCTGTACTTTCTCTTGGTCTGGCATCAACTTCTGATACTCCTCTAGGGGCAAGTATGCTCCTTTCTTGGCTGGCTCTTTTCTGGGTCTGGAGTCAGGAGGTCTAGTTGGATTGGCTTTTCAGGCTGCTTCCTGCTTGGAACTGCTGGAGGGGCTTTTGACACAAGTTTTTCTACCTTGGTAGATTGTTTAGCCTCCTTTTTCCTCTCTTCCTTGTAGAACTTCTGCTCCAGATCCCATTTCTTCACTTCGGTGTCCAATTCTCGAACTGTAGTTGTGTCTGCTGGTAGTTTAACAAAGGTCATTTCTCCTCTCCTTCCCTGAGTAACTGCTGTCAGGGCCTTAACATACCTTTTGGGAGGAATAGATTCCTTCAGCATGTGCCACACTTGAGTAAGCATTTGACCTCGCTCCAATCCAGTTTTGTCTCATGTAAGAAACTCCTCATCATTCATATTCTCTAGCATAAGCCTTCGGTAGTGTTTGAAGGCTGGCTCCTTGGAGCTAAGGGGTTCTGAAGTTAAATGCATGAGCCACACCATTCTGGTGCTGTCGTTACTGGTGCAGCTTTCCAGCAAAGGCCATACTTCCCTCAAGTATTCTGCCATGCTTTCTCCTGGCTTCTTGTCACAGACCAGGCTTTTTAACTTCTTAAATTCTGGAAACTCTTGGGTTTCAGTTAGAGTTACCATGCCACCTCTTTGTTGTTCTGCTTGACCCAAGGGCTGCAGAGTTGTCGGATCTAGCCCCTCATCTTCCTGTCTCCCTGTATTTTCTCTTGGGTCTGTTGTGTAAACTGGTAGGCAGCCTTTTTCATCCTTCGTAGCATACCGTCATGGGCCACAGCCACATATGATGTTCCAAAGTTGCTGGTTAGGTCAGTGCATGCAGCTAAGGTGGTACAGGCTGGCATCATTAATGTATTTGCCCACTCACCAATAGTAGCACTCACTTCCAACTTCTGCTTTTCATCCAGCCTTTCTCTCCATAAGCTCGGTGTAGGATAATCCCTCTGCTTTACTTCAGGAATATGAGCTTTCCTGCCATCCTTGGTGACAACAGGGCCAAATTGCAGGTCCCTTGCCTGCCTTTTACCGGTTCTGTACACATTGACCATTTCCACAGGTTTCTTGTTACCTCATCACACTCCGGTTGTCAATTCCTTAAGCTCTCTTGCCACTGGGGTTGATAAGATGCTCACCTCTTCTGCATCTTGCTCATCACCTCTCAGGTTATCACCTTCAACTTCTTTATCATCTTCAGTCTGCATTTCTTCTTGTGCTTTCATGGCTGAGGTCTGTCTTCCAGGGCTCTTGCTATTTCCAGACTTTGATCTTTTCCTTTCCCCGCTTCAAGGGGAGAGAATCTCGCAGGTGTCCAGAATCCCACGTGCCTCGGTCCAGCTTCTTCCTCACCTAGCTCAGTTGATGCTCTGAAAAGTCTTGCTTTACTTAGTCTGCATTTTCTGTCCAACTCTCCTTCCAAAGACTTCTCTATTTTGAGGATCCCCTTTCCTTTTGGTGGACTTACAGGTTCATACTCCGGGTCTGTTTCTACTTTTTCCTCTTTCGTTGGAGACTTTCCTTTCAACTCTGCTCTAGTCTTCACTTGAGTTTCTTTTCCATATCCCTTCCCTACCTTGGCTAAAGCTCTCCACAGGCGCTCTTCTTTCTGTTCCGGGGACATGATCATCACAAACTTTTTCACTCGGTTATAGGCAGCTGCCTTCTGAAGATAGTCTCACTGCTGCAATCATTGCAACTTCTGCTGTTTCCCAAGGCAGTGTACCAGATCTCAAACCATTGGTACACGACAACTCTTCAGAAGTCCATCTCATTGGCTTTGTCGAGCTCCCTTTCTAGGGTGGCTATCATCCTCTTCAGTTATTCCACGAGTTCTTCTTTTCCCACATATTCCATAATGGGCAAATTATTATGCAGTGGTGCATTTGCCCATTATGGAATAATGGCAGGTCTGCCCCATTGATCACTTCTGTTTGTTGCTTTTCAGCAGGCTGTCCAATCCAGTCTTTAAGCTGGTCTTTAACTTCTTGTCTGAATGCTTCTCCAGCTCTGGTGTTCATGGCATTCCTAAATTTTTTTTTTGTAGATTCTCAAATCAGGGTCCATGAACACCAGTAGTGTGTCACCTGTCATGTCCCAGGGACTTCCAACCCAGTGGTATAGCTTCACCCCACACTCGTTTGGCAGCTCTTTAGCATGAGCTGGGATCTTGCTCAATGGCTTTCTCCATTCATATTTATTCTGATGAGCAGCTTCTCTTTTCTTCATTTTTGACGACTGTTGCAGCCATTGAATCATAGGTGTGGTCGCAGTAGGCAAGTAAGAAGGGAGGGTCTGTTGACTCGGCCCGGCCAACAGTGAGGAGGGAGTTTCCCCCTCGATATTCTCATCAATGACTCCAGTGTTGAGTCCTTCATCACCTTCCTCATCAGGCTTGTCTACCAAGCTGTGCTCCTCGTCCAGCTCTGAAAGCTTCTGTCTTAGGAGTTCCCAGCAGTTATATAATCTGTCTACATCATCCTTATGATCACTATAGCATGGTGCTGCCGTTGCCTCAGGGTTTACCAATACATTGGAGATCCCTGTTTCCCGGGCCAACATCTTTACTCTGGGGTCATACTACTTGGACTCACCAGGGTGATTACCAGTCCCCAGGTCCGTACTCCCAGGGTTACCGTCCACCACTCTATCCACTGCAGGATATTTGGCTTGGTCTTCACTTCAGTAGGACTTGGTAACACTACAACCATCACATTGTCAAGTGTTTCTTCAGAGTAATGTAGTTGGCCCTTGCTGGTCACTTTACCTACTTCCTCCTTCAGGGCTTCCCAGTCCTTCCCCTGGTTGACTTTCTTGAAGTGCTCTTGGACTGTGGGGTCCCAGCTGTCGAGTTCTTCTCTCAGCAGTATCACTCTGCATAGTCTTGGGGGGATGCAGGGGTTCCCTCTGGATTATCATGATGAGTTGGGTCTTCTTCCCCTGTTGGGCATTGCTCTCCTCCATAAACCATGCTTCTAGGTCTCACTTCTGGCTATAGTCTTTGTTGTCACGAGTTGCCAACCTCTCAAAGCCTCTCATAGTGCTTCTGAGTAAGGGATGAGTGGTCAGGTTGTCCAGTTGCTTCACACAGTCGCCTGGAGTTGGTCAAATCTCCCTCGATGCTGTGCTCCACCCGCTTGCCTCTTGCAGTTTGATGACTTCACCTCCTGGGCTGGTCGTCTCGATCAGGTGCTTGGGCTAATGTCCTCTCAGCTGCACACCTTTTCTGTAGCAGTGGTTGCCTTAGCCTGGTGCTCGGGTCGATGTCTGGCCGGCTGCACACCTTCCTCTGGGCTGTAGCTACTCTCCACTGCTTCTCTGGGTAATCTCAACAGCAAGCAGCGGTTGACTCTCCGCTGCAATTCTCTGTGAGCCTGATTGTTCCCTTTTTGGGCTCACCCAGGGACGCCAAGCTGTTAGATCCCAGTTACCCCTGTAGCTCTCCTTTTAATGATCTTTGGCATTTGTTGAATTGCTAGGTTTTACTTTATTGGCCTAGAAAATAGGCCCCAGGGATCTGAGAACCTTTCAAAGATGTTAATACTCTTACACAAGTTATACCCTTACTGTTAAACAAAATAGAATGTCCACCAAATTAACTTTAATTGCAGACAGACTATTTTATTTAAGCAATTTAGCAGGGGAACAGCTCAGTCAGGCATTATAAATCATAACTAATCACATAGAACTTATCATTTCCTAAATAATCTATTCTAAACTGTTGC
>VUQS01043362.1:0-16852 GCA_015108495.1 Heterochromis multidens
GTGTGTGTGTGTGTGTGTGTGTGTGTGTGTGTGTGTGTGTGTGTGTGTGTGTGTGTGTGTGTGTGAGCATGTCAAGGAGGAGAGGCGCAACCCTTTTACTAAAATAAGCAGCCCTCTGCTGTTCTTGATCTTGAGCTTTATAATAGAGCTGGACTCTAGGGATCCGTGGCCCAGATAGAGGCAGGAGGAGGGAGATGGGGAACACACTGTCTGAAGTGTGTGTTTGTGCAAGCAGGTCTGTGTTTGTGAGTCAGAAACAGATGCCACTGTGCAGAAGTCTCCAAAACTCCAGTGTAGGTGACCTGTGTGGGTGCTGCTACAGGTGAGTGTGTTTACTCCAGCTTTAATGCTGCTGATGAGTCCTCATAAATGGAGAGAAAGCACCTACAAATTACTTGTGAGGACATTTTGGTTTTATTTTTATTTATTGTAGGTACTTCCAGCCTTAACAATGAGCTGAGCTAACCAAAAAACGAGTGGCATCAGTTTTCTCACCACCTCTACAACAAAGCAAAAACTTCCCCAAATATTCCTTTAAATGTGCAAAAAAAACAAAAAAAAAAACATACTTCTGTAGGTACACCTGTTAAACTGCTTGCAAGTATTAAGCAGCCAATCACATGGATGCATTTAGGCATGTAGACAGAAGATCTGATGAAGTTCAAACTTAGCATCAGAATAGGGAAGAAAGTGATTTAAGTGACTGTGGTCAGAGGAGAATGGCCAGACTGCTTTGAGCTGATCGGAAGGCAACAGTAACTCAAATAACCAAGCAGATATGCAGAAGAGCATCTATAAATGCACAACACAGTAAACCTTGAAGCAGATGGGTTACAGCAGCAGAAGACCACACCAGGTGTGACTCCTGTCAGCTAAGAACAGGAAACTGAGGCTACAATTCACTCGGGCTCACCAAAATTGAATGATAGAAGATCAGAAAAATGTTGCCTGGTCTGATGAGTCTCAGTTTCTGCTGCAACATTTAGATGGTAGGGTCAGAATTTGGCATAAACAACATGAAAGCATGGATCCATCCTGTCTTGTATCGACAGTTCAGGCTGGTGCTGGTGGTGCAATGGTGTAGGGGGTATTTTCTTGGCACAATTTGGGACCTCAGTATTTTTACTGACCACATCCATCCTTTTATGACCACATTGGAATCATCCTCTGCTGCCACAAGAATAACACACCATGTCACAAAGCTCAAATCATCTCAAACTAATTTCTTGAACATCACAATGAGTTCACTGTACTCAAATGACCTCCACAGCCACCAGATCTCAATCCAATAGAGCATCTTTGGGATGTGGTGAAAAGGGAGATTCACATCATGGATGTGCAGCCAAAAAATCTGCAGCAATTGTGTGATGCTATCATGTCAATATGGACCAAAATCTCTGAGGAATTTTTCCAGGACCTTGTTGAATCTATGCCATGAAGAATTAAGGCAGTTCTGAAGGCAAAAGGAATCCCAACTCAATACTAGCAAGGTGTACCTAATATGTCATGCATACGTGTGTGTCTTTGGGTTTATTTTGATTATTTGTGTGCATTAACTGTGACAATGAAACTTACTTGCCAGACAGAATGTCTTGTCGAAGCTGCAACACAAACAGATACCTGTTGGCATAACAAAACCACAAAACAAGCAAGTGAAACTCTCGCAGGGCGACAGCATAAATCAATTGATGTATCACAGGCCTCTCTTCATGTCTGACACATAATTTGTTTTAACAAGTCTCTGTCCTTGATTTGAATCTGCCCACAGCAGCAAAGTAATTAGCCCCACGTCCCCTTTGGACCTCTATACCAGGCTTCAGAGAAAACTGTGTGTGTGTGCGTGTGAATTTTTACCTTGTAAATTCCTCACGCAGGTTATTTGGCTCTGAAGAGTAAAATTTCACCCTGAAAAACAGCCTGTATGCAGGACCGTCTGAAAGAAATTTAAAAAAAATATGCGAGTCCAACAGAAAAAGAAAAGGATGGAGAATAATTGAATCAAATAGAATCTTCTCCGAATTTATTTAATACATTTAATCTCGTCGTCTTTTCCTCTGCTCAATCCATTACAGTCACAAGGTCCGAAATCTTTTTATCTCACACTATGCTGCAACCTACTTTCATAATTCTTTCCTGCTTTCCTTCCACATTGATCAGAGTTACTTTCAGGCTACAGATCTACCACCCTGTGAATAAACGACCGGCCGACAGGTACAACATCCATCTCCCCTCCTCCCTGAACCATTCATCCCCCTGTTACAAGCTGGTGAGCAAACAAGGGTACGGCTCCTAATGCACATAGTAATCACTGTGCCAACATTTGATAATGCTCCACCTGCTCCCCACTCACCTGCTACCACATGCGCATACAGTGCACTGCACATTTTCCTACACACATGCAAATAGTCCTAATTAGAAAAACAGCCTGAGGCGACCTGAGCTTACCTCGGATCTGCTTCTTTATAAGCTTGGACATATCCAGCCAGTGCTAAGAGAGAGAATAGGGAGGTAAGAATGATTTCTATCAGCTTGCTTTCCACATTGATGGACGTGAGAGCTTGTTACTCACTGAAACTTGATCCGTGTCCATGAACTGCAATCCAAAGTAGTCAGTCTCAACCAAATCTATGTGATACATGATCTGGTCAAAAAGGTCCTGGCCTTTGGACTTACTCTAGGAAGACAAAAGAGAACAGGAGGAGAAATTAATTATTTCTTACGTCCTCTCTTCTGCTGTGGTAAGCTGATCTTCTCTTGTGGATGAATTGAGTTTTTCAAATTGAGTTAGGGGTGTTGCCATTTAGGTGTCACCCTGTTAACATAGGCTTAAAAGTGAATTAGAAAATGGCCTGGTGTTCACATTGGGAAGAAAATGACTACGTGTGTGTGTGTGTGTGTCCAGGTCGAAATGAGAAGGACAAGCCCCAGAGGGAAAGGCCCTTATTGAGGCCTTTCTCATAAACACACAACCCAGACAACAAGTCAGTGCACTTAAGCACAAACTGCAGCCGTTTGCCGTAAAATTTGTCAGAGCATTTTACGAGCAGCCCCGAATGAAGACCTAACCCTGGTCTGACCCACATAAAACACCGTGGGTGTGTAGAAAGATGACAGTCTTGTACTTTGGATCCTGATAACCAGTCTAAACTTCCTGGTGGGTGTATGAATGTGTGAGGAAATCAGTGGTATTAAAGGATTGGGGACAGAAAGAAATCGCTCCTGCCTATTCTGTGCAGCATATGTAGTTTAGAGGGGCTGATTGTGGCCTCTATCAAGAGGAAGTGCAATCACGAGCCTCACAGAGTCACGTGCAGTAAGGTGAATATCTCACTCTTCCTGTTGTCTTTGGGCCTGTGCTCAGTTTCAGGTGACAGACTGAAAGGTCTTATTAGTTGAATTTCAGCCCCGTTCAGTGCACTTGTATCGGTGCCCGTGGGAAAAACAAGAGCACATGAACAAACTTGTTCCAACACACCTGTGACTAAGCCGGCAGCTCGTCAAGCCATGTGTCATTTTCAACTGTAATGCCTTGGCAGAAGCTGCGGCTTTGTGTTATAGCTGTAATCTCTCCGCAGGACGAGAGAAAGGCTCTCTATGCCACAATGCAAAGGCCGAGTGTTTTGGAGGTGACGCACACACGCAACAGCTTCGCTGACACACGCAACCTTGAAAAATGAAAACATCTTATGAGAAACCACTTACGCACACGAGCCCACACGCTCACTCATCATCCCACCTACCCCTCGAACACCTCGTAGCACTCGTCTGTGACACAGAGTCCCCATAGTGGTAAATCAGATCAGGGAGTCGGGGAATAGAGAGAAAGAAGAAGATGGATGGAGACAGAGAGACAGAGGGAGGTGGAGGGCGCAGGAGGGAAAGAAAGGAGAAGAATGAGGAGGCAGAGTGTGAAAGAGTCAAATGATGAGCAAGAGAGCAGACCACAGAGGGAGAGTAAAAGAAGATTAGGAGGGAGAATGACACAGGGGAGGTGGGGGAAAGCGGAGATTGCTTGAAGAAGACCAGATACAAGCAAATAGAGAAAAAAGAAAGTGAAAGGAAGACGTGCAAAAGAGCAAACAGAAAAGGGCAGCTTCAGGTCTGTATTAGTTTGAGTTCCTAGCAATCAGAATGGGGAAGCAATGTGATGAATCAGATGATCATAACACCATCTGGAGCTGCACCACTCACTGTACAGGAAGAGACATGCTCACATATACGCACACCGATGCTACAGGCAGTGAAACTTTGGTAAAGGGTCTGTGCCAAACTCCAAACAAATCCAGAACACACTGTTTTCAGTTTGAACTAGGGGCACAACTAACTATAATCTTAAACTGTTGCCATTTTTTATGTTGTGTAGTACAAGGTGCCAAAAACAATGCCCCACATTCCAAGATGAGATCTCAGAGTTCTCATTTCCTTGACCTCTACAGTCTAAATCCAACAGAAGTCAACAGGAGCCAAAAAGAAATTAAAGTGTCTTCACATTTATTTGGGTAGCTAATTAAACTGAAAAAAAAAAAATCTTGCTATCCTACTCATGAATTAATCAACAAGGCTAATTGCTTGGATCCTAATTTGTACTGCGTGCCTGTTAGATAAACAGAGAAGTAAAAGACTGTATTAAATACTCAGTTTTACACTTTCTCTAACTACAGCTGGGCTCTAATAAACTTGATGCAGCAGCACAATCATCTCAGTTTAAGAGACTGGCAGTGAACTGCAAACAGCTCTGACTCCAGGCTAAACAAATCACAGCATATTAAATTTCAGGACAGTAAATCTGCCTCGCATTTTTTTTTTTTTTTGCAAGGACCCCCAGGAAGATCCACAAAGACCCCACGGGGCCACACCACCACTGATGTGCGTTGCCACTTGTGCCGTGTTTACAGCGCACTCACGGGCAATTCCACATTGACATCCGAGCCGTCCAGCAGCAGGACGCGGCAGGTGATGGTGGTCCTCGCCGTTCCGGCCGCCGGGATGTGAACCGACGATCCCCCGGTGACCACAGCGGGCGCGTGGACGACCTGCTGCTGGTGGGCCAGGAGCAGGGGGTTCCCGGATACCCCTCCTGCTCCCCCTCCTCCTCCTCCCCCTTTACCGTCCCGCTCATCCCTCTCTCTCGTCTGGAAGCGGCTCAGGGAGCGGCGGCTGAACGTCCGGCGCAGAAAGCCCATCATCTTCCTGATCCACGATGAGAGGAGGTCCGTGCTGTGTCCGTGAAAACTGCTCCGCACAACAGTCGCTGCAGCCGGGGTCCTGCTACTACTGCTGCCGCCGCCTCCTCCTCCTCCTCCTCCTCCCCGGGGCGAGGAGTCACTCAGCAGGCACGGAGGAGACTTCAGGGCTGCCGATCAGTCCTCGGGCTGGATGTCGGCAGCAGCGGGGGACTCCAGCCGCATACTAATGAAAGTAATACAGATTGACCACCGAGGAGCCAACCAGTTGATTTCCAATCATTCAACCCCGTGTGAACGACAGGTCTCACGGAAATACAAGCAACCCTCCTCCTCTTCCTCCTCCTCCTGTCCTGTCCTCTCCTGTGCACCTGCCTCCTGCTTTGCTCGCTGTTGCGCACCGACTCTAAAATCCCGGAGAAATCCCGTCCGACGCTCCGCAGTGGGAGCCCCTGAGTCACAAGGGACCGAGGAGGGAGGAGGAAAGTCTTACCACCTCTGGACCGGACCTGACCCCGGCGGTTGTTGTTGCTTATTCCCACCGGCGAACCGAAACTAGTCTGCTTCACAGGTAAAAGTCAACCAGCGAAAACTGGACAAACAGCGTGATCTGCGCCTGCGTAAAAACACGGCACATAACAAACTTCTGTTCTTCCCGACTGCCCGACCCATCAATACCAGCGAACCAGCGCCACCTGTCTGTCAGTGACGCGTCTGGGCTGGGAATAAATCAGAGCAGATCATTACTTGGTTCCCAAGGTGGGGTCCACGGTGCTCCAGGGGCTTCTCCAGCATAATGATGAAGATTTATAACCCTGCTCTTCAGAGTCCTACCCACAACTTTACAAGTAATTCAATCACAGTTTCAATCAAACTTTATTAGTGCAGCATCTGTCATACAGTGTAATGTGATTCCAAAGTGCTTTACAGACCCACAAAATCCACCAAATGCAAACAGATACATATTATGACACCAATGCACACAAAAAGTACAAAAAAACCATCAGATCTGTAAACAACAAATAGAATAAACACCCTCCATCATACTTTCATTTAACCTACTTGAATTTTATTTATTTATTTAGATTAATAATCAAATGCATGCTTTGTGAAACATCTGCAAACACAAAGTCCCATAGCTAGGGTTAAAAAATTCTTGGAGGAAAGTAGTAAAGGTTGAATTTCTTTTTTTTTTGTTAAGTAACATTGAAATCAAGCTAGAATATAGCGTAAATCGCCTTCATGTGCAAGTCAGCGTTATTTCTTGTGGTTATTTTGAAGCAAAACATAAATCTGAAACAGGAATGAGTTATAGAAACCCGATTAAAAAATAGATTTCATATTTATACAGAGAAAAATAACTACTTAACTCATTCTCGTGTTGTACATTTACAAAATAAATGTACATGCCCTACTTTTTTTTTGTCCTGTTACACTTCCTAAAACATGACCTCATTCTATACTTTCCCTCACTATGTCACCCTGGAGCTTCTTCTCCTGTAAATATAAACTTTTCTTTTAACAGCAGACTGAAAATATGACCACTGTAGAAGCTCCAGACTTATTCCTCTTCTACCGTAAATGCACACAAACTCTCAGATGTGCATCCTCTTACAGATCATGATCTGTTGGTTCTGAATGCGTTTATGAAATGAAATTAATGAAATGATGACCTTCTGATTGGACTTTTTACAAATTGTGTGGCATTATGTTCATTAATGGGCATTTAAACAACATTATACTGTATCCCTATGAAAAAAAAAATAGAACCATGACACAGTGAATGGCACATCCCATTAAAACATCATCATCATCATGAACCAGCAGAGATGCTGCAGTCCTCCCAGCAGTGTTACAGTCTGTTAATATTTTGTCACAACCACGCCGTTTGGGCTGATTTCTGATGCTGAGATAGTTTCACTGATATGATGCCAGCTGAAGCTTAAATAAGAATGCCGCTTTTTACCTTGGCGAGCAAATTCATCCTGCAGGAAGATGTGGAAAAGGCTTGTAAAAACTATAAAGAGAAGACTAAGACTTAAAGACATAAAGAGTGCTATTTTTTCAACTATCATGGGAAAGGACAAGGCAGACACATCGGTATAAATCAGTGTTTATTGTGTGTCTTAATAATTTAAAAGTGATGAACAGTGATGAATTTGGCGTGTTGCACCACCATGACTTTATCTGCTGTAGTGATCTAAGGTCAGCCTTGATCTTCATCTCTGGACTCACAGACAGACTACAGATTACAACGATCCAGGTCAGCTTCCCCTTACCCCGTTTGATCCACTGAGTGAGAAGCATCAGTCTAAGGCACATGTAGCTTAATAGGCAGAGGCACCAAACCCGAGTGGCCTCTTGTTCAGAAATTAGCAGCAGCTCACGTCAGTCTTACATCAGTCTCTATGAAGACCACAGCCTCTATAAACTTAATGCACTTTCAGCAAAAACTAAGGCCGGCTAAGGTGTAAGATTCATATTCTCACACAGATAGGCAGATCACAAACAGTTGTGCTGTGCAGCTAGGTTCACTCTCACTATCCAAGTTTGTGCTCCAGTCCTATAAGAGTTTAATCTGTTTTTGTAGCTCTGTCGGTCTCTCTGTGGAAGTCATCTGCTATGAAAAGAGGCAGAAAAGTGTGGTTGTCTGGTCCTGGTGCTGATTTGGGTTACGGTGCTGCAGCTCTCTCCTGTTTCTCTTTGTAGACTTGCAGAATGGCTTCACACACAAACTGGAACTGAGACTGCAACACATAAAACACAAAATATTATTAGTTACTAGAAAACAAAGCCATTTCTGATATGATAATGCTGGCAAAATACTGTAACTTTCCTAGTGTCAAGAAACTCCACATAGAGAGCACATTAACAAATAACACAGTTCAGTGAGTCTGGAATTTTGATGATGATGGTGCCAGGATGAAGAGTCAGAGGAAGGAGACATTATACTCAAAACTACACGTGTGACATTAGAGGGAAAGTCACGGGTCATCTTTAATGCAATGTACACACTATTTTGGAGACACACTAAATCAGAGGAGTAACCAAGAGAACAATGTTACTCTGAGTAAAATATCACTGCTGGGGCGAGATTCATAAAAGCTTCTGAACAGCTACTGAGACGCCTGTTAGTGCAATGGATTTGTCAGATATACATCTGTGTCCTGTTTTCAAAGAACTACATTATCAGTAAGAGTCTGTCAGGACGGTTAAGAAGCCTCAAAGACCAAAAAGATGAGGATTTTCATGGGATTTTAAGAAAAAAACAAAAAGACAGAATGATACCTGCATTATCTCCCAACATTAAAGGACGTCCTCTGACTGTGCATGTTTCCATTATATGGGGGAAACCTGAGGAAGTGTTCCATCAGCACAAAAACATCAGAGAGATGAATCCTCAAGGAGCGGCTCTCCTTTCCAAAATAAGGGTGATAGTGGTAGCAGCAGAGGCTCAGGAGCAGGACTGTGACTGGAGGTCTGCCATATTCCCAGCACTGCCTCCAATTGAAGCAATGAGTAACACTTTTCCTCTCCTTCGACAGCTACCACTGAGGTGCTACAGTGCACGGCTTCCAACCCCAGCTTGTGCTAGTGAAGCTTCTCATCAGCAGCCATCAGTATTATACAATGGCAGTCACAAGGTTCTGTGAATTAATTAGGGTTACAGATGGCAGGAACCAGCAGATGTCCACATCTGTGACAGTGGGCTTATAAAAGGGTAATTCTGGAAACAGTAAGTCTCCTCTCTCTTTCTGAAAACTCGTGGAGTTTCACAAGGTGTTTCCAGAGAAAACTTTAAAGTGTGAAACTCACTGTTCAGCTTCTGAGAAACCCTCTAATAAACTACATTCTTAAAATAAAATATTAAACCAACTAGCTAAGCTCAATATTGTTTTCCGAGTTAATATCTAGATGTTTAATGTGAAGCCATCATTTACCCTTGCCTATGGCCAAGAGCTGTGGTACAAGTGGCAGAAATGAGCTAAATCCCTCTAACTCAGAGTAGAGCTGCAGGTCCTTTTGAGCTGAAATGTGACAACTAAGGTGACTCGCATGATCCTGGTTATCACCTGCTTGGCGGGGAGTTATGGGTATGTATCAACTGAAAGGAGACTCAGATGCAAATCCAGGAGAATCTGGGGAGGAAACCAAGGTTTGGAACTTCCTCCTGGAAGTGCTGGAGACAGTGGCATGGAGTGAGAGGTCTGGGCAGTTTTGTTAAGACTGCTGCTCCGGCAACCCGGATAATCGGAAAGGACCAAAAGATTTGATTCGAAGGAGTGCACAGGGCCAGAGCAAAGGTGTAAACACTAAAAGGAAACGCGTGTGCAGCACACAGAAGTTGGACTACAGTTTGCACCATATGTCAAACCTTCAGAAACTCCTCCAGAATGAACTGAATGGAGACGAGACTAAAGTTCTGTGAGCACTTTTTAGACTTTCCACAATCAAACAGCCAATGGAAACACAAAGCAGCTGGAAAATCTCTTCAAATACAGATACAATCATAATAAAATAATAAAATAAGGAGTTTAACGAGGCAGAGAACAATCACTGAGTACAAATTCTTGTTCTGTCTCTGTACCGTGGTCTGAACCATCATGGCTCGCTGATCTCTCAGTGTTTTGACAATGTCCAGCGGGGACACCGGCTGACCCTGGTCCAACTGAGTCAGCGCCGTTTCCATGGTGATCAGAACACCTGTCCGCCCAATCCCAGCGCTGAAAATGTAATTCAAAACAAACATGGCATTAAGTTTAGAGGAGATGAAGGTGCAGGGCATGCTGGCAGCGGTCAGTTAAAGTATACCCTGTGTATGTGTGTGTGTGTTACCTGCAGTGTACCATTAGCGGCTCTTCACCTTTCCTCCTCTCCCTGACCGAGCTGATGAACAGCAGGAAGTCTGAAGGGTCGTCCGGTACGCCGTGGTCTGGCCACGCGACATACTGCAGGTGTGTGACTGCACATTCCTCACCCAGCTAAACACACGTGTACAAAAAGGAACACACAAATGACAAACAGATAATGAGAGATGTGAAAATTAAAGCATTGCATAACCAGTATTTAGTATGATAAACATGCAGCCTTTTGGGAAATATCTCCACATTAGACAGCGCAGGGCTGCAGGCTCAACTACTCTGACATTATTCAGTATGAGAGGAAACAAAAACCACAGAGAGAGCAGTGGAAAAAAACAGAGCAAAACAAGCATGTGGCCAGTAGGTGACACTGAGATTAGGAAGCGAGGAGGGACGCAGAGAGATGAAAACAGGTGGAGAGTAGAGAGGATAGAGGAAAAGACCAGAGCTAAAAAGAAAAAAAAAGTGAAGGCAGGGAAGAGAATGGCTGAGTTGAGTTTATAATGGGCATGTGGCCTGTGACTCCTGTGACTCCATGCAGGGATTAACTCGCTCCGCCAGAGGAACAGATGGGCCCACGCAGCAGTATCTGTGTACGCATGTGTGTGCATTCATACTTCATGCCTCCTTGAGCATTATCTGTTTATTTACCTGCTCACCACGGAAGGTGATGTGAAAGCCTTTAATCTGATAATCTACCATATTACAGTCAAACAGATAAACTTCTCGCAAGGATCCTCACGTCAGCACAGCTCCCCACGTAATGTGTCGATATTCAATAATGCAAATGCCCACCCACGCACACATACAGACCAAACCACCCACATGGAAGGGGCTGTATGTTGGCTGCAGATAAGTTTGGCAGCTCCCCATGGTGAGCTCCGTTATGTGACATATGGCACGAACATGGTACATATGCAACCAGCAACATATAAAGACAAGAGCCATGTGTTGGGTCACTGTGGTCATGCTTCTCCCATGCACCATGTACACATGAAAGCAGGTGGGAACTTTGCTACTAGGGCTGAAACTAACTTTTACTGATTAATTTGTCAGTTATGTTCTTGATTAATTGTCTACAACCTCAGGGGGTGAAAAATAAGGACAATGCCTAAGTGGAAAAAACACAGTTCCTCGAATGGCCACCTGAGGCCGCCTCTAAAAGTGAGTTAATCTCCATGGAAACCCATGTTTAAATGACAAACTTCAGCCTGGCTAATTTACCCCTTCATGATAACTGTACAGGCATAAAAAATTTTAAATAACTCACCTGTTTAAATTTTCCATAGGGTTAAAGTTTTGAGTGGCAGCTGTCTGCTGAGCATCGCCTCTGCTAAGCTCAGTTACTAAACTGGAGGATTTTTAATGCAAATTATACAGTTTGCTGTGCAGTTAAGAGCCCATCCAAGATGTTTGTCCTCCAGCTTTGAGTTTTCAGTGAAATTCTAGATTTTTAATTGTATATTACTTAACACTAATTAGTAGTGTCATGCACCTTGCTAATAAAGCTTGATAGTGTAAGCTGGAACTTGATCCTCTCATCTAAATATGGGACGCAGGACAGGAAAAGCAGGCTAGAGGTGCAGACCGAGAGTCCTGGCTGTGCACAAAAAACAGCCATGCAATGATCCAATCAAGAACAAGCGGACTTTCTAATATTTCCAATGACTGCTATCTTATCTTCACTGTCTGCAAATATCTCTCGAAACTATGTTTAAAAAAATGTTTAAATAAACAGCGCGCTATTTTGCTTGTCCAGCAAACTTCTCGGCTATGGGGGGAAAACCCGGTGCAGCAAGTCATCCAGCTAAATTTGCCCCCCTTAGTGATGCTGGTGACTTTTCCGTCATTAGCCTGTGATGATAACACCGTGTGGATGGTTTCTTGTAAACCTAGTGGAGTCTTTATCAGAAGTTTAATCATTTACAAACATGCTACAAGTGAATATTTATCTATCTGCATCATTACTAAACCAGAATAATTCAGAGAATAGACACAATTGGACAGTTTCAAGTTAGAAATTTACAGACAATAAACAAAGATAGCTACATGAAATCTGTTGTTTGCATGTTGATCTAGAAGTTTTAAAATTTTAGGAAAAAGAAAACTGCTACGTCACATACGGTCATTTGTGGCTCCAAAAAAGTGAATGCAAAAATCAAAACAGGACTTCACAAACCAATGAGTGACATTAGTATGTCCGTCTTTTGTATACAGTCTATGACCTATAAGATAAAAATGACTTAAAAATAATGAAATAAATCTTAATTTCCCAGAGACCATGAGAACCCCTCAAAACAGCCATTTTTCCACATATGAAAATATGTAAATATATAAAGAAAATAATACTTTTGATTATCAAAATAGTTTTAAAGGTGATTTATTTTATGTTGACTGATTAAGCAACAATTCAGTTCAGTTCAGTTCAGTTCAGTTCAGTTCAATTCAATTCAGATTTATTTACATAGCGCCAATTCACAACAACAGTCGCTTCAAGGCAATTTATACTGCAAGATAAGGACCCCACAGTATGCTGAAGAAAACCCCAACAATCAAGCAACCCTCTGTGAGCACTTTGCGACAGCGGGAAGGAAAAACTCCCTTTTAACAGGAAGAAACCTCAAACAGAACCAGGCTCAGGGAGGGGAAGCCGGTTTGGGGGGAGAAGAAAGAGAAAAGGAAAACTAGCTGACTAACCACCGCAGCTCGTTTTGCTACTGTACCTCTGTGTGTGTCAGGGTGAACTGCCGTGTCACATACGCCAGGTTACACTCCTCGGAGTGGCACTTCACTCGCATGGGCCCGTAATCCTTCGCTTCGGGCGGATGCGGCCAGTACTGGTGGCACTTGGTCTGCAAAGTGTATGACATCACCAAAAAATTACATTACTTCTGACATGAGTCATCAGTCAGGATAGAGTTTACTAAAGCTACTACATCAGCTGCGCTCTGCTCTCAAGAAATCAAAGTCATATTCAGCAGCATGCTATGTTCCACCTGGCAATCTGAGGAACAAAAGCAATCCATCAGGAGCAGGATGTGAACTGAGAGTCAATGTGTGTGTGTGATCCTCAAGTACAAAGAAACTCAGGACACTTGATGAATATCAGGAAAATGATCAATTAATGAGAACATCTGGTTACCAAGCAACAGGCAAGCCAAGACAGAGACATGTGCATTCAGCGAGACCTTGATATCTCGCTGCCTCGGTGTGGATGTACCTTCACCCTCGAATTATTTATCTCACTGGCATCCCGCTCACACTTTATATTTAGCTATTCTGTACACCATGATACACTGTAATTACTCACAACAGTGCAAAATAGATCATTTCTGTGTGCCAACATCACCACTGAACCTTCCAATTACAGCAATCATGTGTCAAATTAAACATGAAACAGCATGTAATAATACCGCAGTAATCACTGTGTTAATGCACCACTGATTATGAGTTGTGTAATTTCAAGCGTTTCCCTCTCTGTTTAGTCTTTACTGCTTTACAACTGTGGCTGTTTACAGGATGGAAGCTCAAAAGTATAGAAGTATGTATACCCGTCCCCTCTCTGTTAGAGTTGTAAGCATGATGATGGTGTGTGTCTGTTGCTCCCAAACAGTCTGCCAAAAGTGAGTGAAGGTCTGTGGCAATGGACCCTGAGCTGCAATGTAACGTAAACATACACCAGAAACTTGGGGCGCCACCTGAGAGAAATACAAAGAAACACACATACAGAGACACACACACACACACACACACACACAGTGGATGAGTTTACATTAAAACATCAGACAGGGACAAGACCAAGCAGCAACCTCTAGGGATGAAAAAAGAAGCCAAGGTGGAAGTGCCAAAAACTGCAGTTCCTATAGTGGCCACTTGAGGCTGGCTCTAAAAGTGAGTCAGTCCACATAGATGTCCCCTTTAAATGCCCAACTTTACAACATTAGAAGCAGTTTTGGTCTCTATAGTTAGTTTATTTTGCAACAACTGTACAAAAAGTGAACTTCATAACTTATCACTCCACCCATATGTCCAAATACAGTACTGTGCTAAAGTCTTGAGTGTCACCCCTCATTTCTTTATTTTTTGCTTCCAAGGAGCCAGAATGTCTTATTAATTAATAATTAATGAGAGAGTAATTTTTTAAAAAGTGGTCTTGAGCAATAATTCTTCAGGCTTTCTGGAGTTCTTTGTACATTGGCTGCTTTTTCACTTATTTTCAGTCCAGTCCTTGTACCTGACCATTTTCAGATGAATGTTTTTTTGTTAGTGAAGTCACTTCACACTGACCTGTGAATCATTCAAGCATAAAAAAGGCACCTTACTCAAGGGATGAACCAGTGTTGTGTCTACACATAACAGACAACTTAGCAAAGAGCCAATTTAAATTGTATGTTTAGACACTTTGTTATTAGTTGCCTGTTTCAAAAACACATCATTTGTTTCCATTTCTTTAATTGAATCTATGAAAAATGCCAAAGAGAAAGACACAATTTGACAAGCATAAAATGATATTTTTGCACCAAGAGGATGAATCTCAAAGAGCAATAAGCCGAAAACTTGTCATATCTCAGCATGGAGTCTAAGGTGTCCTTAAAAGATTTGAGGCAACTGGACAAGTAGAGGACAAAAAAAGAAGTGGTCAGCCTAAAAAACTGTCTTCTACAGATGAACAATATCTGAAAGTCATGTCCTTAAGAAATAGGAAAAAAGATCCAGCATAGACCTGACACAGGACCTCAGAGATGCTTCTGACCCTTGTGTTGATCCATCTACTGTTCACTGAAGCCTCATCAGAAATGGTCTCAGTGGAAGGGTGGCTGTCAAGAAGCCATTCTTGGGAAACAGGGAGAAAAGGCTGAGGTATGCCAAATTACACAAGAACTGGACTGAAAATCGTTCAAATCATTGTCAATAGTGAGTGTCTACTACAGTCATCTGTAAAAGATGGTGGAGGTTCTGTCGTGGTTGGGGCTGCATTTCAGCCAGTGGTGTTGGGAATCCTGTCAAAATTGATGGAATTATGAACCCAGAAAAGTACTGTTGGATTTTGATCCATGATGCAATACCATCTGGCATCACAATGATCCCAAACACACTGCCAATGTAGTAAAAGCATACCTGGATACAAAAAGACACACAAGGAACACTATCAGTCATGGACTGGCTTTCCCAGAGCCCGGAGTCAACATTATTGAAGCAGTGTGGGATCATTCTGAGAGAGAACAGAACAAAAGGTAACCAACATCCAAAGAAGAGCTTGGGATGTCCTTCAAGAAGCTTGGAGAACTATTATTGACGACTACTTAAAGAAATTGCAAGAAAGCTGTCTAAGAGAGTTCAGGCTATGTATGTCCTGCAAAGATCACACCAAGAGCAAAATGATATGAAAAAGTACAAAATGCCTGCAGAAATCTCCACAACTTACTCAAATTATCGTAAGGTACACACCAAATAAAATTGTATTACCACCTCTGGGACAATGTTCTTTAAACAGCAGCTGATAGCAGCTTTCTGGCAAAAATGCACAATGCTATAATTAGAGGAGAAAAGATACTGCTCATCAACACTTAAAACCCCATCCCAACTGTGAAGCACAGTGATGGAGGGGGCATCATATGGTGCTGAAAACCTGGATGCCCTGCAATCATTAAATTAATTCAAAGTTGCCCTAATGAATTTTACTGGGGAATGTTAGGGCACTAGTCTGTGATTAGTCCAGTACAGATAAGGAGAGGCTGGGTTATGCAACGAGACAATGACATCCACACAAATAACAGCAACAACATAACCTTTTTAAAGAGATGAAAAATGTTTTTTTTAGAATTCCAAAGTTTGGGATAGCATGGGATAGGTTTTAGTTCCCTTGTGACCCTGAATTAGCAGAAGAAAATGGATGGATGGATGGATGGATAAAAGTTGTATATAATGGAAGTTGTGTTTCAGTATACAGAGACAGCTATTAGAACTGATTTTAGAACTGATTTGCTTTGTCACTACTGCTTCGCAGATTGACTAGACTGTCATGATGGAGTGCCATTTTGTGATTTGTGTTGGGAATCAATACAGCATCATCAACAAAACTCTTGACACTGTCAGTCATTGATAAGATGCTTCACACTACAAATATTCCTTGTCTTGTTTTACAGGACAGGAGACAAAATGCACATGGAGAGTACAGACAATTATAAATGCATAGTTTCAACTTCCACAATTTAAATGATTTAATATGCAGTAACAGCCTAGTTAAAGAAAACAGATTACATATGTGTATATGTATGACTAGTTGCATAAACAGTCAGTTTGCACCATGGACTGTGGTGGCAGACTCCACAACAGACATAGGATAGAGATATTACAAAGGCTAGCTCAGCAGTGTAACAAGCCTTGGCAGGGAAATTATTGAGGTGGCAGGTACAGTGTAAGGTTTGAACATCATTGTTTCCTATAAGAAATACTTTTTGGTTGCTTGAGAGGGTAAAAGTGGTGCAGTCTGTCATGAGCAGCTCCTAGATCAGAGGCAGTTAACAGAACATAAAATTCAAAAGATTCTTATCTGTTTTAATATTGACAGTAAAACTATGTTGTTGGAGTAGGATTCATTTATATAGTGCTATAATTGTGCTTGGAAAGGGTTCCAAGCTGGTGGCGGGAAAGAAGGCAACAGCTGAAGCTCCATGAGAAGTTCTCCATGAAACTGCTGCTAGGATACAGACTAAACATCCAGAGGCACTCTTCATAATATCAGGAGACTTCAATCATGTTTCCCTCTCCTCCCACCTGACTGGATTCACACAGTTTGTTTGTTCT
>VUQS01043367.1:0-10808 GCA_015108495.1 Heterochromis multidens
GATCATGAAACTGACCTCATGGCCCATTGTTAGTCAGTGGTGCTGGTTTCGGTCATTATGCAAATGTACTGTTTATAAGGTTGGGAAGCCTGCAGTCAGCTGAGACTGAAGAAGTCACCAGAGGTGACGAAACGTTTCTCCCATTGAAAACGCTACGTCCAGATGAACAGATTCAGCTTTTTGGGATTCTTTTACCTGGATTATTGAGCATGCATCAAGAGACTCATTTGTTTACATTTGGGTCTCACATTACCAGCTGCTAGCATCCTCGTCATCAGAGGCTGACACGCGGCTCTTGATCTCAGACATGCCCGGCATTATCTTGTTGTTGTGCCCACTAAGGAAAGTAAACGCATGGCATTGCTGTAGCAATAATATCACGATATAACTTTTTTTTTTTATCACGTGAGACTTTATACCAGTATTATTGCAGACAATATGACAAGGCACAGTCCTAATGGGTAGTAGTAAGGGAACTGGAAGTGAGACCTTCTTAACTGTGTTAACAGCCAAACACATCTCACAAGGGTTTTCACTACTCTGCTGTTGCCAAATGCTGTGTTTGTTAAACTGTGATTGATTGATGAAAGTAATAAGGAAGTGTTAATTCTACACATCTTCATTCATGAACATGCGCACATATGCTTGGTGTTGTATCCATCATAAAGATTACACTGTAAATTCAAGTAGCTTTCCTGACTCACAGAAATTAGTTAACTTTACATGGAAATGAACAATATATGCGTTTTACTTACTTTTATTAAGTTACTCCTAATTGTATGGTGAAAATAACAGTTTACTCGTTTTGAACTTAAAGCAATCAAGTAACGACAAAGGAAACAATGAGATTATTTCACCAGTAGGAGGAAGCAGTGCATTAAACTGTGATTACCCTGCCGAAAAGAAGAAGAAGAGCAGCCGCTTTGGTGTGAGCATGTGCAGTAGCCCATTTCAAGGCTTAACGGTCCCCTGTTCTCAGGGCAGAAGATTGGGGCCAGTTTGTGTAGCATACTTTTGACCATTTTTGAAGAACAATAAGGTAAGTTATCAAACTTGTAATAAGTGTGTTTAAATGTGTTTCTCGCAGCTAATATTATCTCATGTTTGTTAAACTAAGCTGAGTTAGCTAATAGTTAGACTGTTAATAGATAAAACCTCACTGGATGAATATTTGATTTGTTGGAACAAATAAAATATTCATCCATTTCATTAAAAGTGAAAAGTCAAATTCAAAGCTTGTTTATGATAATAATGACAGCCCTGGCTGTGTGAGCTGCAGAGGAAACTCTAAATGAAGCTTCTTATATCCACATTGTCTGGTTAGTTAACCATCATATTGGACCTTAAGGTTTGGATCCAGATTTTTAACATAATTTGTAAAACCAAAATCAGTTTCCCTGGAACAGCTGAAACAATTTCTGTGTTCATATAATCTATATCACCCAAGTACAACATATGAGTCTTATCTAAATACTACACAGTATAAATACACTGTAAAACTTAAATAGCTAATTTAAAGTGTTGGAAATGTATATTATTTCATCAGGCAACACTGTGTGGCTCATTGCTGTGGATAATAATAAACCTGTAAATTTCCCTGCTCCAGTCAGTAACTATTAGCTGTGCTGTCAAACATGGTGGTGTTTCTATTTTCTTTGTGAGTTTGTTTGTGCCATGGCTTTTGAATGTTTCATAATCTTGTACTCTGTTTCATTCATTGTTCAGTTCTACAAACCAGATGTGACAGGAATGTGCTCCCTAATGCTGCCACGCTTCCTTGTTCTATGTCGTGATGACCTTCATAATGTTTACAACACTGGGAAGTTTTATTAGTTGCTTCTTAAAGGAGCACACAGTTGTGAGAAAAATTTCCTTTTGATTTGCAGGTTTTATTGAGAGGTTTTAGATAGATAGATAGGTAGATTGATTGTATACATGAGTGCAACATGTAAGTAGACCGTGGCTTGATACTGACTTTAACTCCTCTTTTGTTTTTCTTTTGTAAAGCACTTCAGGGTTTCCACCAGCAGGTGTCACGATCCGGGGTCTGCGACCCTGCGTTCTGAGTTTACAATTTTAATTTTGTTTATTGTATTTTCTGCTTAGTTTGTTCTTTAGTCTTGTCACTGAGATTTTCGTATTCGAGCCTTATTTTCTATTTTGTTTTCCATGATAATATTCTCGGGCTGCATTTTCTTTATTTATAATTATAGTTATTGCCTATCCCTCAAGGTTGTTTCCTTGCCCTTCTGTGTTGTCCATGTCAACTCTGCGTTTCTGTTCCTTTGCTTAGTTACTTCCTGTTTTATTTCGCTGTTCTCTTGTCTTGAGTGCGTTGCATTTAGTTTGACTTCCTCTGTCTTGTTTTCCCTGGATTAGTTTCAGCTGTGTTCCCTGGTGTTTTCATTTCCCCTATTACCCCAGTGTGTATTTAAACCCCCGTTTGTATTTGTTCATTGTTTTTGTCCGCTTTTGTGTTTCCCCATGTTACAGTTTGGATTATTGGACTCCATTTTCTCCTGCGTTGTGGATTTGTTGCCTCGACCTAAATAAGGGTGCATTTTTCTGTTTGTAAAGTTTGTCTTAGAGTCTGCATTTGGGTCTGCATTCTGCTTAACACATGACAGGAGGAGAGACAGGAGGAGAGACAGGAGGGAGGAGATTTTCCAAAGAGGAAGCTCCAAATCACAGTTGACTTCATTCATTCACAACCATGATACTTACCTCAGTTATTGGACTCAAGTGGATGGATAACAACTGAACAAGTAAACAAGATGAAATCATAGCATAGTTGATCATCATAAATAGTTTTTTCAAATAGTTTTTTTTAATGTATAAACATGGTTACTGTGAACAGTTGGCTAATAACAGATTTTCGTTTGAGTTTAAACAGGCTTCTGTTGGAGGTGCTGACTGTCACCAATGAGGCTGTGCCACATTCTCTCCAGGTTGATCCAGACTCTACTGACATCATTTTTGAGGGAGGTATTTTAATGGATGTTCTCAAGAAGCTACCTCAAGTCCTTTGCCTTTTGTTTGTGCTGTTAATGTTTTACACTTGGACAACCCCAAAGCTGTGAAACACATTCACATTCTGATGCTTGGCTTGGGACAGAAAAGAAGAGACTTTCACCCAATCTGTAAACTTTTAAAATTACAAGCTTTTAGATTTTTAATGTAACTAAATAAATGTCTGCACGCATGGTTTAAAACCATTACAGGTGAACTGAATTATGCTTTGTGACTTTTTATATGTAAACAATGCCAACTGTTTTCTGCTATTTGGGCCTCATCTACAAATTATGTTCACAGAAAATATCAGAAATAACTGCCTTTCTACTGCTGTAAATTACATTTCAGATGACCAGTGTTAGCTGTTTTAGAAAGGAAATAAATAAATATGCAATTACTGTCTTTTGAACTGTGTTTTTATCTTTGTTATATTTAACTGTATATATATGTAACGTTAGGAGAATGGACCTGTTTTATGTTTATCTCTATGGATTTCAGAAACACTTCATCAGTAACATTTACTTGCTTTTTTTGTGGCGATCGGCTTGCATGGTTGTAACAAGTAAATGAGACTCCTGTTCAAGTAAACACAACTCTGAGTAGTCTTTACTAAATCAAGAGTACATCTGACAGAAAATATTAAAGTACTCGGTACAATTTTTATTTTGTTACTTGAGTGCAAGTAAACTACACCAAAAAATGAATTGTTAGTATAACATCTATTTCCTATTCCACTTGTTTTCTTAAGCCAATCAGTTCACATGTGTTTTCTTAGTAAGATTAAATAATTAGAATTTACAGTGTAAAATATTGACTCAAGTAACTCTACAAGCAAATAAGGCTACATAACATGAAGTAAAACCTTCAGGTCCAGACAGCATTTCCTCAAATGGTAATAAAATTGCTTGGTGGCAGCCAAGTATCAATATTTTAAGTAGTATGCAAAATAAATTATTTGGTTTGTACCTAAAAGAGTAAATCATGACTGAAAAATATGTTTGCTGTTGGTGCCACATAAGGACATGCTTTCCTGGTTAAGTACTCAAGCTGTAATGATACAGTAAGCAGAACCTTGTGAACATAATTCTTCCACTGTTGGTAAACAGCAGATGGAAAATTAATTCAGACCCTATTTGCACAATTTGACTCATATTTACAATCCATTACCTGAAGCAGGTGTAATTTCAGGACATGATACGGATGTCTAAGCAACCTAGACTTTAGTATCCTATTTGAACATGTTATTTAACATATAAAGGCTTTGGCATGCATTTATACACTGATTAGCCAAAATATCAGGACCACTAATGAGTAATAGGCTGTTGGTCCTTCAGGTGCTGCCAAAACACCTCCAGCATTTTGAGTTGACTTTTTCATTAAAGTGGGTGCCATGTTAGGAACATTAGCATGTAAAAAACCCAAACTGCTTATAAGCAGTTTATTTATAACATCACTTAGCATTTATGCAAGCATGTAGTGATTGAATAGGACATATGGTGATGTTATATCTGTGTTAAGACATTTACACTACGACTGAATTTCAAACTTTGCAAAGTCTGTGGACCAAATGATGTCTTGGCAGTTATGTGATAACAGAGGAGGTCTTACAGGGGAGGCATCCATGGATTCACAGTCCAAACTCTGTTCCTTTCTTGTTTTCTCATTGAAAGCAGAGTCAGTGTATTGAAGCTCTGACAGTATATGGTCTGACTTATCGCCCCATGCCTTGGACAGCTGCTTTCTTTGTAATTGCTTCTAGCTATAGGTAACACATTGGTCCATTACACACAAATCAGTTAACAAAGTCAAATGGACATGTACAGTACAAAGTGCAAAACTTTGTGCATCAAGAGATTTGTATACGTTTAGTTACAGCCACTTGCTGTCACTAGTTTGGTTGCAGAAAGGCTAATGACCTATGATTGTCAAGTCACTAGCTTAAAAAACTTGAATGACCAAAGTTTTCAAAATTAAGTTGTTTTATTCAGTATGACCCGTAATGAGTCACTGAGCCCATAAATTCATTGGGAAGCTGTTTACAGAGATCAAGTTTAAGGTCTGTTTTCCCAAAGAATTCCCTTGTTGCCTTTTAGAATACAGGTTAAAGTCACTTCAGCACTGACTTCACTTCTCACACCTCGAGTCTCTGTCCATCTGTGCTGGTCGTATTGTTTTTGCTCATCAGTGTATGCAAAATGCTTTTTATCTTTCTCACATCATCTACAACTTTCATTCTGACACTGTCCTCCTTTTTACAATTACAGGTAGCTTTCAATCCTGACAAAACCACATTTCATTTGATCCGTGTTGCTTTGTGTCACAGTGGATGTTACTTTCAGGTTTTTCTCTTTGGCTTCACTGAAGGGGATAAACATGTTGGAAGTCACTTTTCAGTTTGCCTCTCACTCCTTACACCATCTGCCGCTGGCAGAAAGCTTTGACAGCTTTTGTTCCATCTGCACTGGCACAACAGCAATTCCTTGAACTCCTTTTGTGCTGTAAAGAAAACCAGGAGATTTCTAGCCAAATGTGACGTGTACACAAAAGTGAAAAGGCAGGGAGGCTGCCAGACCCTCTCTCAGTGGTGGTCTCATTTGTTTCTGCTAATTATACTAATTCATCCAAATTACTTATTGATGTGAATCACTCCGCATAGCCCCCTTTAAGTAAGGTTGTCTAAACGATTGTTCTTTTTGACTAGATTGAATTGATTTCATACTGCCGTTAAACATTTCACTGATGTATTGCATTGGCTTTTGCCATGTAGCACAAGCATACTCCATATGAAGACATTGGACGAATCCATTATCCTACTGTTGGGTGGCTCAATTACTTAATGGAATATTCCCAGATGTATAGGAATTGTGTATTGATTTCACTCTATTTCTCCTGGATAGAATGTTGTAATAAACTCTCATCTCAAAGTACACTGCAGTGTGTGTTTGGGCTGTTTTGACTTCAGTTAAGTGAACCTAGGAATGTAGCAGGAATGGCATGTGTGTGTGATGGCTACTAAATATTCCCTCAGATGTGTGTCCTCTCAGATGAACATGTCTGCTGGGAATAATTGCCACTGACTCATGGGATGGAGAGGGGAAGCATGTGCAAAGTGATTCACAGCAACAAATGTCAACAAAAAAACTGAGTGAACACAAACATCATTGCTTTCTGGCAACGTCATTGACCTCTTTTTACAAAGCACTTTAAAATAGACCCAGAAGGTAAATGATGTCTCGTGTGCCTTCTGCTCTGTAAAGCTGCTGCCGTTGCTGGCAAGTTGGCGTTGATACGTCTGATTCTGTCATCTCTGGCCACAGCGATGATAGATTTAGATCAGCCGCCCTCTTTTATAATCCATGTTCTGTAATGTAGAAGCTATTAGCTGCACACTTCTTTTTTTTTTCTGTCATGTAGTTATGACTTCCCTGTGGTCATAGATGTAATAAGGAATAATATATTTGCAGCTTGTTGGCACATATTAAATAATCTCCAGAGGACTTGAAGGCATTAGTGTTCACACCTCAAATCATGGTCACAATGTGCTGTGGAAATTTTGCCACTGGCACTTATTATACCACAGAGAATTAAAACACAACAGCCATTAATATCAGGCTATTAAGTGACTCATCACCTTTCTGTGTGCTCACAGTGCAATATTATAGCTTGTACTCGATCATCCTGAGGAACGTGGACGTGCAGCTACACTATATACAGTATGTACAATTAACATTCATGTGTTTGCCCATTAACAACCTCTCTGATTCTCTTTCACTACATGTCCAGTGTTAGCGCATTGCTTCACACATGTAACATTTTATAATATTTTAAATCAACTCAAAAGAACCAAAAATTATCTCATCATCATAATCATGTCTACTTCCCTCTTCATAAACTGACACTTATATTATCCTCAATACAATTCCAACAGATCACCCTTTTGATGAGACACCATGTTCTTCCGTCCCAGTCTCACACTTTCACACAGCCCAAACACATCTTTCACCAAGTAAGAGGAAGTACATAAACATCATCGAGAACTCAAAAGACAGTTTCCATTAGTTGACATAGGAGCACATGTGAAACTCACCAATGTAACAATATGTGATCTGGATCTAAAGTCGTATTTTGTTGTTTCCAGTTGTAGTGGGTGACTTTCTTCTAAGTTAATCTTCAACTTTTTTACAGCCAAAGTAAGCAAATAAAATCCCTAACACAGACAGACTCTAACAAAAAGTGAGGAATTTAATTTAATGCTACAGTTTACAGTGCTAAGCTCCACCTCAGCTGCCTGTGTTTAATTTTACACTTAATAAAATCTGCTCTGTTTACTAAAGTTAAGTGTTTTTGTTAGTCTTTCTGTTTCACAGTCTCACAGCAGGGAAATAATTGTGCATATGCATATGTAGGATGGGCCTCTAATCATAACACTGCTATCTAAATATTGGTAGCCTGGTAAGATTGAAAAGAGCCAGTTAGGGTGCCAATTTATTAATTAATAAATTTTCAATAGAGAGTGTTGATGATTACAGTCCAGTAATGAATAAAGCTATTACTAATCAATGATCATTGGTCATCTTTGTACAAAGTTAACGGGATGGGGCCAAGTATTAAGCCCTGTGGAACACCTTTAGTGACTTCAAGAAAACCAGACATAATCTCCTGCAACCATTGCTGCATTAGACAAGTCAATGAACAGTGAAATGCAGAACTCTTGTTGTCTAGAGAAGAGATTATAGAATTTACATGATGTTGTCAAGCTGCTAAGGCAAGTGCTCATTGCAGTGCTCAGAAAAAAAGTGATACTACTGAAAGGTTATGTACTGTTCTGAAATTTTGACTAATATGGCAGTTTGGATATCGGCCCATAGTTGTTTGGATTGCTTGCGTCACAACCTTTTATGAAGACACAGTACATATGCTGCTTTCTATACAGCAGTAATGTTCCTGGATTCTGCTTTCCTGTAGGAAAACATGTATGCTATTACTGCTAATTGCTTTCATATGTTCACCAGATAATCCCTAACTTAATGTATTTGTAACTCCCCATATTGCTGTTGTGGCTGTTGATATTACTTCCACTATACTGTGAATCTGACCTTGCTATGTGTTGGAACAGGCTATGTGTGATAAAAGTGGTACCAGGCCCTGTGAAGTTTGGGTTTGCACAGACATTATCAGCATGTGGTCCTTTGCTTGTGGAAGAAGAAAAGATGTTAAAAATAAAGAAAAACTGCATTATGGGGTCTGAAATCACTGATTTGCTTGGATGAGCAGCCAGACAGCTCAGTCTCACAGACTTCCTCCAATGCAGATTCTCTTTCAACATGCTGAGAGCCGTCTGGCTAATGTGCCACGCAAGAAGCACAGATGGTGGTCAGTCACAGAACCTCAAAGCAATCTGACTGGTCACCACTTTCAGTTTGTCTAATCAATGACAACCCTAAAAAGCAAACGTGAACATACATCTTTCCGCTATAAGTGGATGGTTATTGGAACATAGACCTTTTTTGTTTTATACACACCAGTACAGAAAATGTAATGACAAAGTGAGTGAACTCCAAACAGCTCTCTGTTTGATAAGATACAACAGAAAATACATTTAATTCAAATCAGTGTGGCTGTGGAAGTAACAGTAGGTTTCACTTGATTTACCTCAATAAACGCACCAATTAAGTGCTTAGTCACTTCTGCTCCACTATTAGCATGATTGAATGTTGACAATTTCAATAATCATTCTGCCTTTTATTTTAAAAAACTGACTCATAGACTTGTTACTACACATGGTTCGCTTGTTGTCTTTTCTCCTGCCTCATCTGCTGTTTCTGAATATATTCATATTTATGCAGCAAAATACATTTGTAAGTCTTTGCGTCAATTCAGTTCAATTCAGTTTTGTTTATATAGCGCCTGTTCACAACAATAGTCTGCTCAAGCTGCTTAATATTGTAAGGTAATGACCCTACAATATTAGAGAGAAAACCCCAACAATGACAGGATCTCTTAGAGCAATTCCTTGGTGACAGTGGGGAGGAAGAACCAGGTCAGGGAGGGGCAGCTATCTGTTCTGACCAATTAGGGGGTGAAAGAGAAGAGAGGAAATGGGAGCACAGGACAAAACACAAACTGCAGGAGAGATAGACAAAAGTTAATGCAGCAGTGGCATGTATACATGGGTAGTGGAAAAAAAGGGGAGTGGAGAAGAAGTGCTCATTATGGGAATTCACCCAGCAGTCTTAGCCTATAGCGGCATAACTAAGGGATGGTTCAAGGTCATCTGATCCAGTCACCTGACTATGCACTTTATCAAAAGGGAACGTTTGTAGCCTAATCTTAAAAGTGCAGCTCCAGAGGTTAGTTGGGGAGTTGCTACTGCTGTCAAGCTGTATTATTGTAGGGTTTTTACCTTACAATATAAAGCGCCTTGAGGCGACTTTTGTTGTGATTTGGCGCTATATAAATAAAATTGAATTGAATTGAATTGAATTGAATTGAATTGAATTGAAGCTTTTTGATCCGGTTAGTGCTAGACACTCTGAAATCTGAACTCAATCAGTAAATTTTTTGTGTATTTTCTTTTCCATCTAAACATAGCAGTTGCCCTGGAATTCAGATTTGTTTAATGTTTTATTAAAAGTCCAGGCCAGCCCTTTAACTTACTAGGTTGTACACAACCTCATTTGTACTCTAATGCCACAGGTCCCACTGACCCGATTGCAAATGGTTGAAAATGCAGCTGTTGACTTGTATCTGGAACAAAGAAAAAACAGCAACTTCTGTTTTGGCTCAGATGCACTGGCTACCAGGAGGTAGAGCAGGTCATCTACTAATTGGAGGGTTGATGGTTCGATCCCTGGCTGCTCCAGACTGCATACCAGTGTATCCTACCAGTTCATCTGAACTGGTTTTAAAAATCAGTCTTACAGCAAGAAGATTCTGGGTTCTAACCTGCAATTGGCTGGGTCCTTTCTTTGTGGAGTTTAAGTGCTCTCTCTGTGCCTCATGGGTTTCCTCTGGGTACTTTGGTGTCCATCCACAGTCCAAAGACATGCATGTTTTGATGGACTGGTGGACTGTCCAGGATGTATCCCACCTTCTGCCCTATGACAGCTGGGAAAGTTTCTAGCCTCAACTGGATAGTCGTTCAAGAAAATGAATGGATTGTTTGTTTTTACAGCCTTCCATGATTCACCTCCACAGTATATTAAGGAGTGGCTTTGGCTCAGGAGGTAAAGCAGGTCATCTACTAATCGGAAGATGCTCCAGTCTGCGTGCCAAAGTATCCTTGGGCAAGAAACTGAAGCCCAATTTGCTCCTGATGCGTTCATTGTAGTGTGAATGTTTGACAGAAAGCACGTATTCATAGAAAAAAGTGCTTGTATGAATGTGAGTGTAAATGAGGCATGTTGTATAAAGTGCTTTGAGTGCTCAAGTAGAGTAAAAAAGCACTATATGAGAACCAGTCTATTTATTACAGATCTATTTTGCTTCCAGGTTTCTTAAGTTATCCTTCTAACAGCTGCTCTCACCTGAAAATGAAAATGCACACTTTTCTCTGTTGTTTCCCCAAGCCCTCCTACATAAGTCTTGTCCAACAGTTGACAATTTTTAAATCACCAACCTATTTTTTTCCTGTTGTTTTTATTAAACTTTTGTTATTCATTCTCCTATTATGTTATTTAGATTATTTATTTAAATTATTTGTTTATTTATTTATTTATTTTAAAATTATTATTATTTGACTTCAGCTCAAGAGAGAGCTCCTCATAACTAGAAGCTTACACTTAAATTTAAAATGC
>VUQS01043367.1:10828-23316 GCA_015108495.1 Heterochromis multidens
GTTGACAATTTTTAAATCACCAACCTATTTTTTTCCTGTTGTTTTTATTAAACTTTTGTTATTCATTCTCCTATTATGTTATTTAGATTATTTATTTAAATTATTTGTTTATTTATTTAAATTCAAAGGAGCATCTTAACTGAGAAGGAGAGAGGAAAGAAGGTATCGTCCCAGCACTCAGTCACAAGGGAGAGTAAATGAGGACGGCCACTGTATTGCTGAAATGACATGCAGTGTGTAGCAGTAATACTCTTATTCTCCAGACATTAGCGTAACTGTGGTGACTATATATATTTATTTATTTATTTATTTTAAAATTATTATTATTTGACTTCAGCTCAAGAGAGAGCTCCTCATAACTAGAAGCTTACACTTAAATTTAAAATGCAATGAAATACAAGGTTACGGTTTCCAGGCAAATCCCGTGAGATACAATGCTATTCATTTTGATCACTATGCTCAGGGTGAGGAAGGGTCTTAATGTGAAAATTACAATCAAATGCACAGGTTTAGTGGTTGTCACTGTCTCCTCAAAGCCCAAACTCTCTGTTTGTGGACTTTACATGTTCTCTACTAGTCTGTTTCCTCCAGGTGTTCTGTTTTCCTTCTACAGTCCTGATACTTGCAGGTCAGGTGAACTGGTAATTGTGCACAGTTATTAGTGATTTGTTCAGGTGTGAATATGGTTGTCAGTTGTCCCAGGTGTATCAGTAAAGCCCACCTTATAAATGGATGGATGTGCAGTGTGGGCTCATTGTAGTTGCATATTTGGTGGTGATAGTACCTCAGTGAAGCAAAATTATTACAATTATTAGTATTATAATAATTGTATCTATCTTGCTTATTATGTTAATGCAATAGCAAGTATTGAGCCAGGGTAAACAAATGCCATTTTCCTCATATTCACAACTCTGTATTTGTTTCAGTTAAAGTAACTGTTGTTCAAGATTTATTAGCCCCAAGTCCAACATGAACTGTTCATTTTCACTCATGATGGCAGAGCAGTGCAGACATACCAGCACACTCGTACACAGAGCATCCGGAAAGTATTCAGTGCTTCACTTGTTCCACATCTTGTCCTGTTACAGCCTTATTCCAACACGGATTAAATTTGCATGCTTTCATTATTTCATTATTTTAGCTCATCCAGCTGAAGAACTGAGAATCACTAGTCCTTCTACAGTATCGATTAGAATCGAATCAAACTTACACACACAATGATCATCTAATGAGTCCTCATCCAAATTGTGCTCAAGGTCAAGGTCACATTAGCTGTACAGTCAATAACCTGTGAATTGAGATTGATCATAAGCCAGATGAGCTACTACATCACTGACATTATGTTTTTAATGGTATTATCAGTGACGTTCATTTATCTGGCTACCTTGCAATAACAAATTGTATTTTCTCATCATAAATTAATATTTAGTCATCACTACAAACAAGTTATTTCTCTAATCGCCACTCTCCAGGCCACCTTGGTGCAGGTTGCACAACTGATTTTGCTGAAACATTGAGATGCAGGAGTTATTGATTAACACATCTTATTAAAATGAAGTCAAAGCCTGTGATGAGCAGATAGTGTCTCTGTGTTAGAGCTAACATTCAAATTGGTCCCAATCATAAGCAGAACTCTAGAAAGGGAGAATTGCTTTTCATGGCTACCAAGTTTTGCCATGATCTTGAGAAAACAAAAGTCAGCTTCATGTGATAAAGAAGCAATTTCTGGAAGAAATACACCATTTGCTTTTCAGGTAATGAGATAATTTAACATGTTATCACAAGAAAATGAGATTTGTTATCTCAAGATTACGGCTTTAATAGTAATTGTGAGACCAGACATTCTTGGCTTTTGTACATTCTGCTTCTATCCTTTTTTTGTGCCTCCACTTGATTCTTATCCAGCAACATATATCTACTGTAAGATGATTTGTGCTCTAGCTATAGATGCACAGAGAGATTGGACAAAGGGGGCCAGTCAGGTCTGCAGAAGAGCACCTGAAGTGATCTCCACTTTACTCAGGAGGATGAGGGTGCATAAGTCATCCACTCTGTGAACATATTTGTCTGGCCCAGGCTGACCCACAGAGTTCAGCTTGAGTACACATCTCTGTGTAACTGTCTCCACACCTCTAGCTTACACTCCTCTCCCCCTCCTCCTCTTTCTCCCTCTCGCTCTCCCACACATGGACACGCACACACACACACATACAGACTTCCACTACCTGCTGGCAGACTCCCAATATTGCTGTTTAGTACTGTACTCACAGGGGGAATGATACTATCTTCCAATAACACTGAGGGTTCATTTTTATTCCATCATGTAGATACTAAATTGAGGCCAATGCGGGGCTAATATTGATGGCATTACCTGCCATCAAATGCTCTATTTACTTCTTCTGTATCAATCTTCTTCCACCAGTGCTCATTGTCTTTCACAAGTAATTTCATTTCTGGTTAATTTCATGAGTTGATTTGGAAATATACAAAAGAACTAATCCATTTTCTTGTACTTAAGAATCTGCCATGTCTCTTATCTCTCAAATAAACATTATTGAATGTCAGTGAAGGATTCACATTATTGTTATAGAAGGCCTGTTGTTTCTATAAATATCCTGTCGAAGAGAAAGCACTATAGTGAGAGTAGGGACGCTTGTGTAGGGACTGTTCTTTATGTCCAGTCACTGTCTGAGGGCTCCCCTGTGCACTAGCAAGCTAGAAAAGTAATGTGACATGTTTCCTTACAATGTAAAATGCAATGAAGGTCACATTGACAATGAGTGAATCTTAAAAAAATAAGAGACAAAAACACATTATATGTGAGGACACAGACTTTGTATGAGTACTCATATGTTTCAAGCCAAGGTTTCATTAAATCCACTCACAGTGCATCAGCCCCATCACAATGGTAAGCCCAATATATAAAAGCATCATACAGAGACTATACAGACTATAGAGGTAGCATAAGTAAATTCCCCATTGGGTTTAAGCATAATGTCAGTGCTCATAGCACCACTCAAACCCCATTTGCAGTCTCCTCCAACTTGACCAAGTGCTCCATCAAGAGCAATTACCAGCTGTTTATGAGTGGGAAGTCAGTGAGGGATCATGTTCTTTTAGCAGAACTATAACCAATGAATTAATGGATTGTAGGGTTGTAAAACTGTACTTTTTCTGTCTCGAATTTGAAAGGAAGCAGTTGGGACATTGTATTTATTAAAAGAGATACATGACAGTCTGGACTCCAAGGCAAACTCCAAGAAGAAAAATATGAAATTCACTGCTCAAAAATATTAAGGCAACACATATCATTACAATATAATCATTACAGTGTAACACAAAGCCAGTTAAACTTCAAGGATATCAATCTGTCCAGATGGGAGGTCTAAGTGACCGTGGATCTATTTCACCTGCTTTGATGCAAATTAAAGTGACAGCAGGTGCAACGGAGATACAACAAGACAACCCCCCAAAAAGGAATGGTTTTGCAGGTGGTGGCCACAGACTACTGATTTTTCCTTATCCCTCCTGACTGATGTTTCTCTAGTTTTGCTTTTTGTTATAGAATCCTTATCTCTACTGGTAGCATGTACCTGCACCCCATTCAGGTTGTACAGGTAGTCCAGCTCCTCCAAGATGGTACATCCATACGTGCTGTCACAAGAAGGTTTGCTTGAAGAGTGTTGAGAAGAAACTAGGAGATGAGCCAGAGAACTGGACAGGGCGTCAGCCCAGCAGCAGGAATGGCATCTACTCCTTTGTGCAAAGAGGAACAGGAGGAGCAGTGCCACAGCTCTATAAAATGACCTCCAGCTGGCTACTCATGTGTATGTCTCTGACCAAACTGTCAGAATCAGACTTGATGAGCGTGACATGAGGTCCTGTGCTCACAGGTCAGCACTGCACAGCATGCTGTCATTTATGGTGATGCTATTCCGTACTTTGAGGGAGAAACTACTCTTCATGTGTAAGACAAATATCAGGCCCTTTATGCTTTCCTAACTTTGTAAAGTATAATGTTAGAAAAAAATACACTCAACAATATTCACTTAATTAACTGGTATTGATTAATACAATAATAAATTACCAGAGGTCCAAGATAAATAAAATAAATAAATAAAATATTTACACTAGATTCATTTAATCTCAGTCTGAGAGTCTTTACTGCAGACTGCTGTCATTTATGGTCATGCTAGTTTCTCCTTTCCCTGCTCTCATTGAGCACAGTGCACCTCCTCACACACAACCACATGGTGTGTGGAGTGGAGCTTTTAAGAGATAAGTAAAAGGAAATAAAATTAATGGAGTTGAAAACAACACATTATGTAACTATAATTGCAATGAAAAATAGTCCCAATAATGACCAAGTGAAGCCATCAGGGAAAGCGGCATCATCATCATCATCAGAGCTCTACGGCCTGTTGACCACAGTTTGGAGTTAAAGTCAAAAACCTTTGCAGACATTCAAAGAAAAGCTGTTGTCACCAGTAACAATAATAACAAGTAACAAAGACACCAATACCATGTCTGGCCCTTTGAGTCAGCATTTGACTATTATCAAAAAGTCACAAAACCAGATGGTCCAGCATGGAGTAAGCTATTAAAGACTGCTATCTTTGTTGGACAGTCCAGTTTTATAGCTTTTAGCCCTCATAGACTGCCCTTCATGGAGGGACTTCTTTGCATGCAGTTATGATTTAAAAGTTTATGTCATAATTACATCTTTTGACTATTTTAACTTATTGTCCCATTAGTCATCAAACTAATAGCTAGCTCATATAGCTTTCATTTCCCCACTTCATTGGGTCTTTTTGAAGGAAATGATCTGTGTGGAAGTAAACCCTTAAACGGTTACATACAAAAAAGAAAAAAAAATACATTTAACTAGTACTAAAATATTCTTGGCTTCAGCCCTGCAAGTAGTCTGTACCACTAATTATTTTGATGATAATTTATAATTATAATGATGATGGGTGGATTTTGTTGTATAGGTATTCGTGTTTCTTGAAGCCAACTTAGCTTTAGAGGAGGTTGGACAGCTTAGCCAAAATAGCATCACAGTTTCCAAACTGCCATTGTGAAGTCGCTAATTAGAGGACAGTCCTGACATCTTTGTAAGGAGGTAATATACGACTGTCCGCAACAGCTGAATAATAACCCTGCTTTATCATTGGCACAGAGGCTCCTCAGCTTTCATTCCCCATGTCTTGAAAAGCTGGCTGCAGTTAATACCATTAAGTTAGTTTTAAAACACCAACAGATAGTATTTGTTCCAAAACATAAGTGCATGTTTGGAAGCCCAGAACTCGACGTGCCAAGAATTTGAATCATTCCTATTTATTGGCATAAACATTTTATGAAACCTTAATTGTGGCATTTTCACAGCTAGATTTTATCCCAGATTTTGAATGTACTTTATTTGTCAGTTTATTTCAGAAAACCTTTTTTTGTTTTGTTAATTTTTAGCATATGATTATTTGGACCAAGTCACACAGTCTGAATAAAGATTTTTTATCAAAAATTGATATCGATGCACTTTTTAAATTTTGCTTTAGAAGTTATCTAAAACTGGAATCAGATGCAAGATATTCACACAAAATATTTCAGATAAATCTCCTCCATGTGGACTCCATGTTTTTAGAAATGCAGTATGTTGTGGTTCTGTAGCCTAACTTTGGGGTCATCCATCCTGGTTGCCCAGGGCTGATGCTGACAGTCTGCCTGTGCTACCCTCCCTGCACTGCTTGTCTTTTTTGGCTGTGATGTAGTGCCCAGTGTGCGGAAAGGTTAATTCCATTACCCTGTTTGCTTATACAAGAATGTAACTGACACAATAGAAGAAAATGAAAACTTGGCTTGAGCTTCTCTCCACACAAGGGGACTTGCACTAGAGAGGGCTGCAGCACTTTAAAAGAAATGAAATATGGGAGAAATCACATTTATTGGCTTTTCACACTTTTTAAAGCTAAACTGTATTCTCCCAGTTCCAGCTTTGAGGGCACAAGAAACTGAGATAGCAATTGAAATTTGGAAAGGCACTTTAGTTCTTACACCTTAACCCATATAAAACTCTTTGAAACTGCAAGTTGAAAGTTGTAATGAGAATAGTAATCTGTTTTTGTAGTGTGAAGGCATGAAGGTTTCCTTCAACTACTGCATTGTGAGATGATGAAATTTGGTTGCAGTGGGTTTCTTGGGGTCATGTAATAAAAAGCACTTATTGCCAGGCTCATATCATTTAATTGGCTTGGCTGCAGCCCCCTGCCAGTTCATTACAAGATGCCTGGATTATGTTTGTCCACATTGCAATATGGGAATCCTGCCATTCCCTTGGCAAATACTGGGAAATCTCCACATTTGCTCAGAGAGTGTGACTTTGCCCGCTCGGCCCAGAATCAGGTTTTGTTTTTCTTGTCTTTCTTCTTTTTTTGTTTGGTTTGAGTTAGATTTTGCTTTAGCTTGAAATCAGCAGAGAATTGAATGTAGGTAATTTTCACCCAGATGAAATGTGTTTCCAGATGGAAGGTGAAGGTGCTGTGGAGAAGAGCTTGAACAAGTGTGACGCACAATTCCCTGCAGCACCATTCATCTGTGACTATTAAAACTTTATACTTGATTAGAAAACTCTGTGGGTAGAAAATGTTAATTATCCTAATCCTTGCTGTGATTGGACTGACAGCTGCTGGAGCCAAGTTGATTGTCAGGGAGGAACATTTGCCATAATACACTGGTGCAGCAGCTTTTTTATTTAGACAGTTATTCCTCATCAGGATTTTTTTCCCCCACCTCATTAGGGCTGGATGTATTGATTTGTGTGTGCAAGTAGAAGAGGGAAATGTATTCAGCAAAGACCTCAGCAATATTTTTCTTGTTGTGGGCAAATCACTTGAGTAATTTAGCCTTTATTTGCTGGACGTTACTCACATGGAGGTGGGAAAAATGTTTTCTTGTGGTGGCCAGTTCTTGGTGTTCATGTCTGAAATATATAATATTTTGTCATCACAAGCATATAGAAATTATAACATTTGTCTTACTTTGTAATGAATGAAACTGAGCAATTATTATCAGCACTTTGGTTGGCATTTATTTTTATCACCATCAAGCTAATAGCTAAAGCCTTAGCTCATTTAAAACCTGTCTTCTGCTGAGTCACACTCTTCTGTAGCATTGGGCCCATCTTCACACAACTTGGTAGGCATTGTAAATGTAACTGCTAGCAATGACATAATTGCAAAGTTAGGACGTCAGTTCTAGAGAAGCAGACTGAAGTTCTTCCCAAAGAGAACGGTCATAGAAGGACTGTACTGCTACAAGACCAGCAGCACAGCTCACTCATGAGATTATTTCGCATTTAGCAGCTGGTAGAAAACAAAAAACAGACCTAAAAGAGGAGTAAATACTAAACTTTGTGAGGTGGCCAAAAATATGACTCCTAATGAAAAAAGGAAACACTAACTGAACATACACTCATTGACATTTTAACAATGTTCAGTTGGTACTAAGGAGCCTAAAGTGTGCCTAGAAAATATCACCCACACCACTACATCACCACTAGCATCATTTTTGTGTAATATATTGGGATATTTATATATTAGAGTTATTTGTATTATTAGAGCCATTTGTAATATTTTGTAATATATTGTATTATTTAATATGGGTATTTAAACTTGTTAATAAAGGATTCTGATTCTGATTCTGAACATTTGATACAGGTTGGATCCATGCTTTCTTATTTTTTATCAAATCTTCTGTTGTCCAATTTTATGAATTGTAGCTTCAGTTTACTGTTCTCAGCTGACAGGAGTGGTACCTGGTGTAGTCTTCTGCTGCAGTTCATCTGCAATGTATTGTGCATTCAAAGATGCTCTTCTGTGTACTCTGATTGATATGAGTGGTTCTTTGAGTTACTGTAATCTTCCTATCACCTTGAAGCAGTTTGGCCATTCTCCTCTGACCTCTGGCATCAACAAGGCATTTTTGTCCATTAAGCTGACTCTGGATATTTTCTCTTTTTCAGACCATTCTCTGTAAACCCTAGAGATGGTTGTGTGGGAAAATCCCATTAGACCAGCCTGTCTGACACATGCCATGCTTGAAGTCACTTAAATCACCTTTTTTCCCCATTCTGATGCTCAGTTTGAACTTGAGCAGGTCATCTTTACCATGTCTTCATGCCTAAATGCATTAAGTTGCTGCCATGTGACTGGTTCATTAGACATTGGCATTAACAAGCAGTTAAACAGATTTATTTAAAGTGTGTATACATTAACTGAATGAGCTTCTTTTAGTGGTGGTACAGTGTTACACTTGTTTTTTTTTTGCACAATCTTCTTGTGTACTTCTCAGCCACATTATACAATTCAAAACAGCTAGACCCAAGTTAAAACGCAGTGATTAGCAGGTACCATAAACTCAGTATGTTAATACTCCTTATCAGACTTCTTAATCTGCTTCTATTAAAAACCATCTGCTTTGGCACCATGCCTCTTTTTCCTTTCAATTAGTCAGGCGTTGTTCATGTTTTCTGTCACATCCTGTGCTTTTATGCTGTCTACCAGCTGCCTTTTTTCATGCTCCTTCTCTTTTTGTTTGAACAAAGAGGGTCATGCAATTAGGACTCATCAATCTAGAAGGAGGATACAGCAGGAATGCTGGTCTTTGTGACACAATGTTGATTACAGGAGGAGCAGGAGCAGTATTTTGAGTTTATAACCTCAAAAGTGGGAAAAGCTGATCAGTTGGGGATTTGACTGTGGTCGAAAAATGGGCAAATTAACCATAAGGCATGTAACTTAGCCTTTTAAAGCTTCCACTTCCACTTAAAATCAGGGTCTTTTTTAAATAGTTGGTGCTAGATTGGATAAACCAAAGGAAATCCACATTCTCCTGTCATTTGTTATTTCACATAGTGGCTATGATTGGTGCTATTGCTCTCAGGCAACTGGTGAGGCTCTTGGCATTCTAAAATGTCTTGCAGGACCTACATGGGTCACTTGTGTACTTGGCTAAGCTGATTTTCTGCAGATGGGGAACCTAAAAAAAAGCTTTAAAAACCTATGAAAGCGACACTATCACAACGCTTGCTTTATCAAAGCAGATATTAGAGCTAACAGCTCGAAACTCAATATGATCATAATTATTGAAAACTTGTGCAGTGGGTTGATGATGTCTGCCTGGAGAACTGGCACCACAAACTATTCACCTTACCTGTTATATTTGATGAGGATGCATGAATTTCTTTTACGTTTGAGGATTTTTTCCCCCTAGTGAAGTATCAACTTCTCAGCAACAAACACGTCATGGTTTGGAGTCAGCTGTGACACAGGAATGGGAAGTACAGACGTGTTTGAGGAATAATCTGAGAACTTTGTCTGTTTACCAACTAAGATGGCAGTACAACTGAATAACTCGTTGGGCAAGCAAGAAAATGTTTTTGTTTTTATTTTATTTTATTTTATTCATTTCAGCAATTGAAAAAGGTGTAGAATAAATAGAACTGGCACTAGGTTCAGACAAGTAATGCATGAATAATGCTGTTCCATCCAGTCCCAGCTGACATCAGGTGAGACCTGCATGTTTTTTGTTTGTTTGTTAGTTTTAATGTGGGAGGAAACCCAGACGAGTAGTGAGAAGAACTATGCCTAAAAAGATCCTAGCTGGCTGGCAGGATGAACTCAGGACTGTTATTAATATAACAGGACTTTAATAGAATTTTAACCTGCATAGCAAAGGAGAAAAAGATACAAAACATACTCAAGCGTATAAATTCATTATGTGCGGTTCATAAGTTAGGCTCCTATTCAAAAGGTAATGCATCTGAAATTCGTGCTGTCAGTGGCTGGTAGTGATAACCTTACCTCAGCATGTTATTCCTAACACTGCCTGTTTGGTAACTGGATGCAAATTCTGAGGAAAGCTTGGCTAGCTCAGATGATACCATTCACTGGGTTTTATCAGGCCAGCAATCTCTGCAACTCTGCCCACTTCTATCTCATACTTCCCAGTTGCCAGTCAGTTTTAAGGGGAGAGTCATGTTCCCCCGCTGCAAACAGGAGCCACACTTCCAGTCGGACCTCTCTATGTTGCAGTCCCTTGTTTACAATCCACTGTTGATTTTGCTTCAGAGAAAGGACAGGTTAATCTTTTTGTTGGTCTCACACTGACAGATCATGGTTTCCTTTGGGCACATCATCTTGTTCTCAGTCAGCTCTTGCTTACTTTGCTCCTTCTGATCCCCTCCGATCATTCCCAATCCCAGCCCCCTTCCGACACTCCCCTCGCTGCACTTGCGCTCTATGTCATCTGAAAACAGTAGTGACAAAGTAAAACACCTGAAGTTCAGAAGTGTCTCATCAAAGCAGCTCTGTACCATTATGCCATTAGTAGAGGATTTGCTACGCTTCAGTGACTTTGTCTGGGGGAAAAACATGGCATGCATGAAGGTGTCAAAGCACTAGCACCTCTGCCAACATTTGTTTCACCTATCTCTATGGAGTGGAATTCAATACAGTGGAATTCAATACAGATCACACTCATTAGCTGAGTATTGAGCACCAAGAGCCAAAAAGGATGACACTTTTCTACTGAAGGGAGACTGAAGATGACAAGAGCCCTATTAGCAGGATGTGGTGGGTTAAGAAAGACAACCTGCGTATAATGAAGGAGTCCTTCAAACCAATTAAGGTTGGCTGGTCTTCTACTCTCTTGACTGGTCCAACATCGGTGAAACTGAAGAGTCCCTATCATTTTCCTGAGTGAGGTTGATGGACATTAAAGACACCCTCCCCCCTCGTAAATTTCAGAGCCTTTTAGAGGATGGAATTTTCCTCCTCCATCTTTGAAAGGATCTGTCCTGTTATGTGACCACTGGCCTCTGACATGACATTCTTTAGAAGCTGTGGGGACCCACAGTCATGCTGGCATCTGTCATTACACACACACGCCTACCCGCACATCTGCCCAAGGTCAAAGAACCAAATAGATCATTTTGCTTTATAATTTAAGTCATTTTGCTTGTAATTTCCTATGTGTTTTAAGCTTTGCTTTATATGCTGGTTTCCAACAATCAGCTGCACTGAGACGAAAATGCAGAAAAAGGCATCTGCCAGCTCTTGTTAATTTCATATCAAAAATCCTCTGAGCTAGATTAGGATTAGAGTAAAATGTGGAGCTGAGGAAAAGCAAGTACCCTGCAATGTTTGTGGTTTGATCTAGGCTAAAACAGCTCTGAGGTATCAGAAGAATAGTTTGACAGTGCTGAGGTACAGCTAAAGTAAACCTCATGCATAATTTACTCATATGCTTGTAAATGAGTGTTAAGAAGAGCTATAAAATAAGACTGAATGTAGAAGTTGTATGCTGGATTTCTTATGGTCCGCTTTCTTGTTTTCCTGGCCGCTGGGATTTAACTGTCCTAGACCTGCTGGTCTGGAAAAAGCAAAGAAGGCAGTTTTACTTCTTTAATTGACAGCATAGCATTTCACTGAACTGCCTTCGGATATGTATGAGACTGAAATTTAGCCAAATATAGTAGCTGCATTCTCTTAATACGTTTTCATTGCTCATTTTGACCTGGTCAGAAGTGCAGTATCATGACTTTTCAGATGAAGCTGCCTTATGTTGCTATCATCAGTTAAATGAAACAGGCTTTTTCTTTCTTTAAAGTAGGTCAATATTCCACGTTTAGTTCGTTATTTCTCCTGATTGATGTCTTTGTCATTTGCAGATCTGAAAGTGAAAGTCCGAGAGGTGTCAGGTATGTGATCCCCAACTCTCTATATACCCTGTCATTCTTTTCTTACACCCTTCTGGACTTCTGCTGCTGTGCACTCTCACTTATCAGCACCACCCTACCACATAATATTACTGCTGTCCTCCGGGAAGCAGTGAGATCATATTGCTTCCTGCTGTGTTTTCTCTCTGATTCTCCTCTTTCATTGATAGATTTATTCCTCCAGGACTGCCAACCAGGGAATAGTGTTTTGTTTTGTACTTAAAATATACAGAAAAGTTTTGTACCAAGGACTCTGTAAAATCTATGACTCGTCTAAGAAGAGAAATGTATACAATAAATATCTTGAAAAAACAAGCATACTGTTAGTTCAGGCAGACATTTAACTCAAGTTCAGCTAATCCTAACAGATCAGATGATTTCAATGCCAGCCCACATTGGCTGATACCCTTCACTCTGTTTAGGCTGCTTTAGCATGGCTACAGTTGCTGCATATCTGCAATCTTCTTTGCCACAACCTCCACCCCAGCTCCTCCTTTCATGCTGTTTCTGACTTAATCAGTGTCATATCTAATAATAAGAATAAGAATAACTTTATTGGTCCCAAAGGGAAATTCATATATCTGACATAGCTCATCTGCTAGTTGTATGAGAATTGTAAAGCCTGATGGCTGTGGGTGCGAATGATTTTCTGTAGAGAGGAGTCTTCCAGTTGTGGTCAGATCTGCCCAGTGGTGGTAAGGCAGTAGCTCTGTAA
>VUQS01043368.1:9320-21587 GCA_015108495.1 Heterochromis multidens
ATTGTTGTTTTTTTTTTTTTAAAAATTAAAAAAAAAAATTTTTTTTTTTTTTTTTTTTTAAATATTGTGGAATCAACCCAGGGAGGAACTTATCTCTTAATAAGTAAAGTGATTTGTGAGTGGAAAGCCAGGTGGGTGTAGGAGTGCCTGGCTCACACTGAGGAAAAAAACATGTTTCCTGGTAGCGGGGTGGACTTGTTTTGATGAAAAAGGTTTGAGTTGAGGCAGAGTGAGACTGCTTTTGTTTATTTATTTAACCAGATTTAATCTGACTATCAAGAATGTGACATCCAAATATAAAAAAGGTCGAGTGATTTCTACTAACTAACCAAGACGTAGTTGAACCACACACAGATTTTTAATGAAATCATAAGATAATAAGATCTCTGGTGTGACCACTATAGGCCTTCTTTATGACTGACATTTGAATCTATTGGCAGGCTGTGTGCGTGACGGATGGAGAGAGGATCCTCGGGCTAGGGGACCTCGGCTGCAATGGCATGGGAATCCCAGTTGGCAAGCTGGCCCTGTACACAGCTTGTGGAGGTATGCCACCACAGCAGTGCCTACCTGTCATGCTGGACGTGGGCACAGACAATGAGGTAAGAGATGAGCTCTGCATATAACTGAGTGTCTACAGAGCTAGAAGTAGTTTGTGTTCTGTTGATTCTGTATTGCATCCTTCATTTCTGGTACTTTTACACTACTTTTCTGTTTTAGGATAATAGTGTAGTTAGTTTGGAAGGTCTAATGCTGTGTTTACAACATATGAGAGAAAAGGTAATGCTGGGAAAAAAATGTCTGTGAGCTAAATGCTGATAATAGCAAGTTAACATGCCCAAAATGAGATTGGCAACTTACTGTGGTTTATCTCACCATTTTAGCAATCTGAAGGTTTAGTATTTTAGTGAAGTAGCTCTGAACTGAAGGCCACTTAAACAAACAAGGTATAACTTGTTAATTTGTGAGCTTTAGAGCTGCTGCTAGGTTGATTTTATTACCTTAGAGAGAGAGATTTAGTAAGATAGTTGCTTGTTTTCTTTTGCTTTTTTGGCCACAAAAGCACTGGTATCAAGAAATTCAAGAGTAATGAGGCAAAGTGCAGTATATGGCACACTTGGCTATCCACTTGGCTAAGATGATGAATGAGTTCAGTAGGATGTGTATCCCTGAATCATAAAGTTGTTGTTGTCTCTCAAATTTAGAAGTATTTGACCTCTTGATATTGTTTTCATCTGTGGCCTAGTGATGAGAAAAAAGGAAACGTGTGTGTGTTTTTTTTTAAACTTCTCCCCCATGTCACTTATCCATTAAGCCCAGGATTGTTCACTGTGGTCTTACAGTTGTAGGGCTTTTACAGATTAAATTTAGGTAAGTTTTTTTCAGGCAGCAATTAAAAAAAATAGCTTTGGGCTGAAGTGGTTGATACTCTATAGATAGATAGGACTTGCCTTAGAAATCAGCCAAGAAAAGGAAAACAAATCTCAGACTTTATAACCAGGAAACACCCTTTACCTAAGTGAGGCAAGCAGCTCCATTGATGGGTGCCAGTTGGGAAAGCACCTTTCCCCTTTGCCAGCTTGTGGGTGTAGCAGCCAACAGAGCTATAGTCATCCATCTATGGACCCTGTTCTGCATGTCAGCATCTCTGAAAGATGATCCAAACTAGGCGTGGAGCACGTGTGTCTCTAGCCCTAAACAGACTAAGAATAGTCTGTGTGCGCTCTATATATACACAACTCCTGGCCTCGGCTAAGGGCGTGGCAGACTCAGATGCTTGTGTGCCCGACACAGCTGAGATCCATCCGTCAGAAGCTATCCTTCATTTTTCCAAGACCTTCTTTGGATGACTCAGTCCTGGCCTTCAGTTTCATTCGAAGCAGATGTCTCAAGTGGATTAAGGACGAGACGTTTTAAAGGGTAGATGAGTGTGCAAATAAATTTAAATAAGAAATGTTAAGCAGCAGGAAGAAATTGGAAGAGCAGTTAGACTGGAAAGAGGCCAAGAAGAACTTTGAGAACATGCAGGTGATGGCATCTTTGATTAACTGAATTCAACTGCAGACAACACTTACTCAGTACAGTCATCATCAAAGAGTTTAAGCTCACAGCAAAAATCCCCTGCATTATAACAACAGAAACACTGCAGTCTTCCCAGAAACCTCATAAAAGATATTACATTAGTCTTTTTTCCTGCTATTATAACTGGAATAACTCATTCTTCCAAGTCCTGCACCTCAGCTCTTTATCTTTATAGGCCTACTTACTATAGCTCTGCCTTTTGACCTTTTCCTGTACTGTCATCACCACATATTCTAGTTTTCCACATTGAGTCTTCTGCTCAGTTTCAGTGATGTTGGTTTAGGGTGATAATACTGTCTGCAGATTCTTTGGTACTGTAGATGCCAGCAGTTTTAGACATTTACAACATAGCTTTAACAAGTCTTTTTAGAATTTCTTGATCCATACTTGCCATTATCCCAGAGTGGCTTTTTACCTGATTCCAAAATAGGAAGAAGTGACACGCTTTTTTAATTGCATAGGTATGTGCCATGACACATAAGAAGGAGTTCATGAATGGTGAGGGTGGCGCACAGTGGTGCATGGTTAACACTGGCACCTATTAGAAAGAAGGTTCCCTGTTCCTATCTCTTGGTAAGCTGGGGCCTTTCTGTGTTGTGTTTGCATGAGGTGTTTCTTCTGGTCCAAAGACATGTTTGTTGGGTTAATTGGTGATTCTAAACTGACCATAAGTTAGTGATAGACTGATGATCTGTCCAGGGTGTAGCATCTATCTTTCAATCTTTGTCAGCTGGGATATGTTCCGGCACCTGTGTTACCCTAAAGGGGGAAACACACTGGAAGCAATTTGTAGCTACGTGGTGACTAAGTCAATGACATTTGCCAAAATAGTGGCTGGCGATGCAAAGTGGGCGGGTCCCGATAAACTTTTCTCAACTCTGAGGCAAGCAACTGAATCAACTATCAAATGAGTGCGAAAGATACCATTGATTGACATATAACAGGGTGGTAAACACATTAGAGAGTTACCTGCGGATGAGCGAATCATTTCCTGTGTGGATGCCACTTAAGTTGTATAACTGGTTAAGACAATGGATGGATGGATGAATTCTGAGCTTGCAACCAGCCTGGGAAGAAGCTAAACTTCTGTCCAATGGTTAGACAAGAAAACTGAAACCACTCTCATGCTTGTGTGCTAAGAGTGGACATGAGTTTAGCCTAGCTTAGCATAAAAATTTAAATTAGCCTGGTTCTGTCCAAACACGATTAACTTCGAAGTGCCGGGTGGACAACCTGCTCTTTGAACAGAAGTAGTCATAGCATATAACTCCCTATAAAACCACACGACTTACTTACACTTCTGTTTAAAGAAATGAGAGACATGTACATTTCAGCTTACAGTAGTAATCTCAGTTAAGGCTTAATTAAAGCAAGTCAGCTTATTTGTTGTCTTACTGATGATTGATTCAGTCGGTTGTTGTTCGGTTTGTTCAGGTTTTGAGGGAGTTGGTTAGCTTGTACTATAGAGGAGAACTCCACAGCTGTCATATTTATATGTTGAGTCTATTTATTTGCTTGTTTAAGATTAAGGGCCTTACGAAACGGCTGGATTTCCGTGGTTGGGATTTTTTGAGTGCTGCTGCTCCACGTTGAGTAACATACACTAAGAAATGTATTGCCTTTTCAAGTAAGTTCACCACTACTGGATATGAGATTCATATTAATCTTCTTAACTCTTGAAAAGGAATTCAAGAAGCTTTCTTTGTCAGCATATTCCTTTAATGTTATATTAGATATAAGCTTTACTATACATGCATGAAACTCACAAACATACAGACATATATTGCTACTGCTCATGCAACCTATAAATAGCTGTACAAGAGATTTTACTGTGGTCTTCCTGGCCATGGCTGACTTTTCCATTTTTCTGTTATTTTAAAGAGATGACAGAATAAATTAGCTATAATAGGATAAATAGACGGCTATGCGAGTGTGTACATGTGTGGTTCTTCTGGACCAGCTTGATATGGAAGGCAGGCTTGCCTGCTGCCCCCCCGGTAACTTGCTCCACTCTGCAGGAATGATGGGAGCAGATGGAGGTGGACGGCTATGTGGTAGTGGTAGCACTAGCTAATTATTAAAATGACTGTTATTATGGGATTATATTTGTCCTTGAGTGGATGTATGGGTAGAGAGAGAGGCAGGCAGGCACACATCCATTCAGTCAAGCATTCAGGCCCCCACAAACGAGACATACCTTTGTTTTTTTGTTTAAACCAAAAGTTCACATTTTGTGACACTGACTTATTTGCTTTCATGCCAAGAGTTAGATGAAAAGAATAATGCCACTCTAAGGCCAGCAGTTTTACTGGGTAGCATAGCCTAGCAAAACCAGAGCACTGCTCTGTCCAAAGGTAACAAAACGAACCCACAGCAGTCTAAAAACAGCTCAATATCTTACATGGTAATCTGTACCAAATTCAAAGTGTAAAAATTAAACACTTTTTATTTTATTCTGTTTCCATCCCTCATGTTTGAGCTAAGCTAACCAGCCTCTGGCTGTAGCTCCATATTTATCTTACTAATATAAGGGTGGCTTAAGCTTTTGGGGGGCTTCCCATGATGCACTTATCTCTTTTTACTCCCTGTGTGTTTATACACCACTACTGCATTTAATCGTTAGTAATTATTAAACTCTGGCTCTTTCTCCCATAGTGTGTCTTTTGTCCTGTCTCTCTCTGCTCTCTTGTCTTTTTCCTCAACCCCGGCCGGTTGCGGCAGTTGGCTGTCCCTCCCTGAGCCTGGTTCTTCCTGTTAAAAGGGAGTTTTTCCTTCCCACGGTCGCCAAGTGCTTGCTCATAGGGGGTTGTCTGATTGTTGGGGTTTTCTCTCTATTCTTTTAGGGTTTTTACCATACTATATAAAGCACCTTGAGGTGACTGTTGTTGTGAATTGGCGCTAAATAAATAAAACTGAATTGAATTGGTATTGATTTCACCTTATGAGAAGGGCTGGATCTAGCCATTTCGGTGGGCAGCTAAAAACACTAGGTGGACAACATGAGTGAAGTAAAGACCAGAGGTTAGAGCAGACAACTAGTATGCTGCAGGTTACCTTTAGCAGCCCCTGTTTAGCTGATGGCATCTCTGAGATGAGTGTTTTTGTATATGATCCATGACAAAATAAGCATAATAAAACAACTTACTAATATTAATAACCCTTTTTTTGTTATGCGATGCAGCTGTATGTTGGTTTCTACAGGCTGAAGGACAGCAGTCACTGCTGGAATTAAGATACACATTTATTCTTTATATGTTAGGTTTAAGTTGGCATGGTGGTGCGGTTGTTAGCACTGTCGCCTCACAGCAGTGTTGGTTCAAAATCAAGACTGGGGCCTTTCTGTGTGGAGTTTGCATTTTGTCTAAATGGGTTCTCTCCGGGTACTCCGGCTTCTTCCCACAGTCCAAAGACATCCAGATAAGTTTAGTGGTGATTCTAAATTGGCTGCAGGTGTGAATGATTGTCTCTATGTGTTAGATTAGCAGCATGTCCAGGGTGTACCCTGCCCTTGCCCTATGACAGCTGGCATAGACTCCAGCACCCCGTGTGACCCTGAATTTGATAAATGTTTAAGAAAATGGAGGATTGTCATAACGTGTTGAGCCCACTCCTGCCAATAACTAGAACTGGGCTAGTTTATGAGTGTGCTCTGTAGCTATCTTGTTATTATTTTTTTAAGCAGCAGAATGTGGGAGCCATGTAAACTAGCTCTTATTGCTTTCTCTTGAGCTTGCTGGGAGAGGTGTTCAGCAACAGACACATAGCATGAAGAAAGATAAACATATTCTCCAGTAGTCTGAGGTTTTTTTCTGCTTAGCCCTGTTATCTCCCCTGATTGTGTCTGTCTGTGTATTCCTGGGCCTGACTCATGGTGAAATGAGAGTGTGATGTCATCCTGAACAATATGCTGTTTGTCTGAGTCCTGGGTGGGCTATCAGACTTCAATGCTGGGTGTCTTCTACTTCAGACAGGTCTGGTCTTGATTCACCTCTTCTTCAAAGTTTAACACTTAATGTTATATATGACATTTATATTAAGCTCAACTAGGCATATGTCATTTGAATATAGCTTTGAATTATTATTATAAGTTGAACAGTCTTTAATATGGAAACAGTTGAAAATTGAGCTTTTGTGTCTCCCAAGCATGGACTGTAAAGCCATACACGAGGACTAATCCCCTCTGAGAGAAGAGGGGCTGTGCAGCACAAAGGACAGCTTAGCCAATCAGCAACAGATAATCTGGGACAGAAAGACAACTCATGTCAACAGTTCAGCACAGTGTCAACGGGGTCAGAACACTTGAAAATCCCTCACGACTTCTTCTCTTTCACCTTAAAAAGCAGGGTTTTTTTTTTTCGCAGTTTCTAAATGAACTGAGTGGCACAAAAACTGTTGCTGCTCCCCTGGATATCAGGGATATCAGATCTCCTGTGGGATCACATATAAATGTTTTGCTTGTTTTGGTTACAGTTGAACTTGGCCACCAGCATCCTGTTACCATCTATTAAAGGCTCGCCAGGAAATGAGTTGTCAACTTCAAATAAATATTGTCTTAAATAAGCTTTTTGAGCTGTTCTTGGACATGGTGACTATTGACCCTGCCATGGAAAGGTGGCTTCTCCCTTCTCCAAGCCGCATTGATCCTAGTGCCACCCTTTAATTATCCATTTCCATAAGTAAAGGTCGTCTGTCCCAATGAGGCATGACAGCACTGTGGAGCAGTGCCCACAAATTTTGTCATAAAAAATGAAGTCAGTGTTTATAGAGTGCAGCACGTTTAGATTTAGCTGGTAATCTGTTGGTTATTGTATTATGAGACACTGCATGTGACAGGTGCACCATGTTGGAGGATGGAATGACCTCCTGAATTTGTTCTTCAGGCTCTGTTCTGCTCCACTAAAAAAACAAAAAAAACCCAAAACCAAGCCACTGTTATTACAGGATATTAACATATTATTAAGTATTTATTAATGACTTCAATTTTGGTACTCTTCAACATGTGGATGTAACTTCGGCTTAAGTAAGCAAAACTACCTAGCTACTGTTTGCTAGACCACCAGATTCCAAAATACAAAACATCTTTTTTTTGTTGAAACAAATTTCACGAGTGAGAGGTGGGTCTGACTGTGAAAGCATGGACAAGTCGTTACTTAATAAGCATTGCAATAACCAATTGTTACCCAATAACCAATTGTTTTATCTTATTTTGTAAAGCACGTTGTGACATTTGTTTTTGAAAAGCATTATATAAATAAACTTTACTTACTTATTTCAATTTACAAAATAAACTTCATGACCTGAATCCTGCAACTGAGCTCATAAATTCACCTGAAGAGTGTTTACAGAGGCTTTCCTACAGACAAAAAAGACAAAGGAGTTGCCCCCTGCTGGCCAGAATGCAGACTTAAATTGCTTTGCCCAGAAGTTTCATCCATCTCATTATGGTGTTTGGGTAGAAAACTCTAAAACTTTCACTCTGTAAAGGCATTTTAAATAGTAGCAAAGTAGAAATACATCATAATTAATTTACCTAAATAAAAGCAAAATGACAGTATTTATAACTACACACACACAAAATCAGCTTTGTTATGGAAATTAGAGTAATTGTAATTCGTTCCCTGACCATGTCAGATTTCAGGTGAAATATGGCCTGATACATCAAAGGACACTCTGTAAGCAATCTGTCACTGCTGTGAGGCATTTTTGTTCACCTAATACGCCACAATGTCACTCTCTCTCCCATTCAGTCAAACACACTTTCCCATCAACTACTGCTCTTACTTTTTCTCACTCCCCTCCAAAGGTCCAAGGTTGGTCTATCATCTCCTCAGGCTGAAGGCTGCCTTTGAAGGACTGTTCAGTTGATGCACATTTGGAAAACAGTTTCCTATAGCCCACATAGTCATGTGTTTACATTCTTTATTTCATTCATGCTCCTGAACTACCATCAATTTTTTTTCTTCATTCTGGATGATGGAAAAGTGGAAATTTTGAATTGGACTCACTTTACTGAAAATGATTTCACAGTCTTAGTAAAACAACAAACAAACAAAAACAAAGCAAAAAAAAAAAGCCGTATAGTTTGACTAAGACGGATACAGTGAAAAAGGCAATATCTCTGGTTCTGCTGCATCAGTTTAGGAGTACTATTTAAAACAAATTCCCTTTATACATATTTAGTTACTGACCGGCACAGTTGCCTTGCATAGCCTCAGTCTTCCTAAGATTTTTACATGCTCTTCTCTCACGTGTTCCTCTTTCCTCTCCTTCCATGTGTTTTTGCAGGCTCTGCTGAATGACCCTCTCTACATTGGACTGAGGCATAAGAGAGTGCGAGGCCAGGCCTACGATGACCTGCTGGATGAATTTATGAAGGCTGTATCAGACAGGTATGGTCATATTTACCTTCAATTTATCATTTGCCCACTTCCTCTTTGCGGCCTGCTATTGTCATTTCAGCGTGCTGTGCTCTTAAAAGAAAAATGTTAAGCAGTTTAGCATGGTCAGTGCATGCTTTGCCATGCAGCTAAATTTTGTGGGATTCAGGGGTCTGGAACTTGAGTCACGCTGATTCACCTTCTTTGAACTTCTCTGAAGTTTTGGTTGCTAAGAGATATTCATCAAAACTCTGCTTACTGGCTGAATGGCAGCATTAGCTTATTGAAAAGTGATCAGAGAGTCTTGGTTGTCAGTGAAGCTTTTGATTTTATTGGCATGTTTCCTCCAGACAGATGGCTGAGACCAGCTAACTGGCTATTTAGTAGGCAGCATCTATTCTGGAACTGTCCACAATCATCGGTGTTTCTTATTAACAAATAGAGACCGAGCTATTTTCTTTTCTTTCAGGGATGATGGGAAAGCTTTGTTGTTTGTCGTAAACTGGATTATACTGAATGGTTGGAGAATGTGACAAAGGATGTGACAGATGCTTACACAAATGGGGAAGACCTCTGGTTTGTGGAGGAATGTGTCTGTTCTCTGTGTTTACCCCAGTAATCTAGTGCAGGGAACATATCTGGTTGTATTATCAAAGAGAATTTGTAATTGAGATCTGTCATGTCACGTTAACATGCGAAACCTAATTAGCGGTTAGCTTTGGCTTCTTTCACTTGGAGCCACAGCAAGACATTGAAGTGTTTAGTGTTCCGTATGGTCACTTATTTCATTTGCATTATCAGATCTGATCTTTATTCCTCTTTTCTGACCTGAAATTAATGTAGACATACCACTGCTTCTTGTTGGGACTGGTACCTCCTGTGTTTACTGCAGTCTCAGACATGTCTGTGTACCATGGAGCCATCACAACCACACACACACACACACACACACACACACACACACACACACACACACACACACACACACGGGCCTGGTAGAGCCTCATCCTAACCCAGGGAGGCTGGAGTCCAGAGGGAGAAGTCTGGGTCTGGGCCCCCTCCAGCTGGCAACAGCAAGCCACGACTCTAATAACCGGGTAGCTTCCCAACTACAGGGACCAGCAATGCTTTTTCCCCAAAGGAGCCAGATTGGCGGAAAATGAATAATTATGGGCTCAGAGATTCAATGAATGATTACAGCTCTGCAGTCTTTTAAGTAATATTCATGTTTAGTTTTCTAAGAAACTAAACGTGAACTAAAATACTCCAGATTGACTCATCATCAATAAGAAGAAGTCTTTTTAATCCACTGTTTCAAAATACTTCTTAGTTGAAGGCAAGTGGTTGGTGATGCAACCCGTTGTTTGATTTCAGGCCAGACTCCCAACTCCACAAAAGAATCAGGTTCTGTTGAACAGTCAGCACTGCTTTTGTCTGCAGGCAGAAATGAAAGTAATTATCTCATAATCTCATTGCTCCTGCACACACCCACAGCACAGGGTAAACCACAGCTCTGCTGAGGTTGTGAAACTTTGAACTCCACATTTTTGCTCACCATTTTGATGATTTGCTTCAAACCTCACCTTTGGTGCTTTTTGTCGCTGAGTGCAGATTTCCCTGGAAGAATCCCACTGCATTAAGGTGTTAGGAATCCACTTCATTGCATTGCAGTCTTCATTGCGGTTCTACAGATTTTGTCCTAAATGAGCTGGAACAGGGTTTAAACTTACACCTTTTCAGACTCAAGTAAGAAAAAAATTTAAATGTTTGAAATTTTGGGAAATACAATTTATATAAGTGTCCTATATAAGGTGCATTAAAAAAATTGCCCATAAAAAGCCAAAAACATAGGCTACCAGATTTAAATTTCTCTTCTTTCTACTTTAAGGTTGGCTCCTTGTGAACCACTGTGAGTGTTCAGGTACTGCTGCTGCATTTAGATGGCTACCTGGAAGCCCAAACCTGAACACTTGCATGTGATACCCTGGATTTCCTCCATGTGTGTCAAAACGGTGACCCCTCAACTTATATTTTAATCCCACAGAGCCAAATTTGGTAGGGCACATTTTTTGTGTTGGTTTCATCAAAGACATCCTAAATTTTCAAGTGCATGCAGATACACAACACATTTTTAGGTTGTTCTGTCTGTGGGTCATAGCCAGCTCTCATCACCAGTGGTGACCACCAACATGAAGGTCATGTGGGGTTGACACAGACGTTGATGTTTGCGGTCCATTGTGAAATTGCAGTTGTGCACACTGGTGGTCTGAATGGGACTTCCAGGAAGTGATCCAAACCCACAACACTTCCCAGGGAGGTTACATTAAAGTGTGTATTATTTTGAAAGCTACATTTGGGCAATAAAAAAATCTGAAAATAATTCATTGAAAACTGTGAGATTTAGATGCAGTCTGTGCCATTTTAGTATTGAACACAGGAATTCAAAAAGTAATAATGTAATAATGTAATGTAAAGTAATAATGCAACCTGTGTTTAACAATTGTCCTGTACACATACTCCATACATATTGTACTGCTATAACTTCAATTCAATTCAGTTCAATTTTATTTATATAGTGTCAAATCACAACAACAGTTGCCTCAAGGTGCTTTATATTAAATATAAAGTAAGGTAAAGACCCTACAATAATACAGAACTACCACAACAATCAGACAATCCCCTATGATCAAGCACTTGGCAACAGTGGGAAGGAAAAACTCCCTTTTAACAGGAAGAAATCTCCAGCAGAACCAGGCTCAGGGAGGGGCAGCCATCTGCCGTGACCGGTTGGGGGTAAGGGGAGAGAGACATGACAAACTGTATAACTAGAACACATTGTTACGATACTCTGATAACAGATCCATCTATCTATCCATTTTTTTCCACTTATCCAATTCAGGGTCATGGGGGGACTGGAGCCTATCCCAGCTACCATGGGGCGAGAGGCAGGGTACACCATGAACAGGTCACCAGTCTGTCGCAGGGCCAAATAAAAGATACTGTATTAAATTATATTAAATACATTATAGTTAATATAACAGATATACTTACAAATTTTGGTTTATATTGTTAATATGCATGCTGATCATGTGCTACTTTGCTGTACATGATGCCCTGTGTTTTCTTACGTTCTTTGTGGTAACATATGCTAACTATCTTCTTGCTATTACTTAGATTTAACCAAACACAAAAGTTATATTAATATTCTTTCCTAACTCCTGGCAAGAAGAAGGCATTATTCTGTTTTACTTTTTTATCAGTTCTCAGCAAATCCCATAAAAATGTGTTTGTCTGTCACTGCTTTCAGTCTCTCTACCCTATCTATGGCATTCAGCCACAAGCCTGCTTTCTCCTTTGATACCATGTTCTACAGGGTGGGCCATTTACATGGATACACTGTAATAACATGGGAATGGTTGGTGATATTAAAGTCCTGTTTGTGGCACATTAGTATATGTGAGGGGGCAAACTCCCCAAGATGGGTGGTGACCATGGTGGCCATTTAGAAGTCGGCCATCTTGGATACAACTTTTGTTTTTTCAATAGGAAGAGGGCCATGTGACACATCAAACTTATTGGTAATGTCACAAGAAAAACAATGGTGTGCTTGGTTCCAACGTAACTTTATTCTTTCATGAGTTATTTACAAGTTTCTGACCACTTATAAATGTGTTCAATGTGCTGCCCATTGTGTTGGATTGTCAATGCAACCCTCTTCTCCCACTCTTCACACACTGATAGCAACACCGCAGGAGAAATGCCAGCACAGGCATCCAGTATCCGTTGTTTCAGGTGCTGCACATCTCGT